>PVHP010011368.1:0-45834 GCA_004024765.1 Zapus hudsonius | reverse complement strand
ATCTTGAATGATTATTAGTTTGTGGGGGCCAGGGGCGGACTGTCATGGTTTGATACAGGTGTCCCCCACAAACAAATGAATGTGTTCTGATAGATCGATCCTCAGCTGATGGCAGTTTGGGTTTTACAACCTCGATGAAGCTGTGTTGTTGGGGGCAGGCTTATGGGGGTTATAAGCCAGCTTCCCCTTGCCAGTATTTAGCACACCTTCCTGCCGCTGTTTGCAGTGCTGTGGCAGAGGTGATGTCCAGCCCTCTGCTCATGCCATCGTTTTCCCTGCCAGGATGGAATCTCCCCTTGAGTCCGTAAGCCTAATAAACCCATTCCTCCACTAGCCACTTTTGTTTGGGTTCTTTTTGCGCAGCAACAAGAAAGCTGACTGCAACAAGTGGTGAACCACCTAGAGCCAAGAATAAGAGCAATCCCCAGACGAGGCACCATGAGAACCAAACTAAGAAAGATGGTGAAGGTGATGCTTATGAGAAATGGGTGTCTGAGTCAGAGTACATGATGCCTGTGATGGTGTGGGAGCAACTCAGAATTCCAGAGCTCCCCTAAGTAGTCCTTGAGTCTGAAGACCTGAAAACTCACCAAAGTGCTCTCCTGAGTGCTCAGCACTAAATGGGACATCCCTATCAAACCTTCCAAAACTCAGGGAGCACTGTGGAAAAGGGAGAGAAAGAACATCAAAGCTACAGGATGGGGAGGAGTGATTTAAAGCTCTGCACAAGGCTGCGTGATATCAGGCCATAAACCTACTATCATGGTTGATGGAGAAGAGCAAACAAGAAAAAGGAACACCAAGGCAGAAGAGGAACTGGTCAGAAAGTGGGTCCAGGGAAATGGGGGACAGAGAGGAGGGTGGACAAAAGAAGGTAATGGGAAGCGATTGTGATTGAAATCCATTCTGTACATGTATAAAAATCGTCAGTAGCAGCTCCAGGTTGGAGAGAGCCCATCTCAAGGAAAGAAATATGCAGAGAAGTGACAGGAGGGCACCTGATGGTCTCTTCTGCTATCTGCACATTCGCAAAAAAAAAAAAAAAGAAGAAGCCAACCCATGTCAGAGGGCAAAGGGCCTAATGCGAGGAGGGGGAGGGAAGGGGTGAGAGGTATGAGGTGAATGTGCTCAACACACAGCATACACTTGTATGAGAAATTTTCTAAAAATAGCATTTGAAACTTAAATTTTTTTACTAAAATGAGTAAGTATACACACAGAATAAACTAGATGTATGATCACTTTAGACCAAGACTTAAGAAAAATAATTACAATTATTCAATGCAAAGTCAATTTTACAATGAATGCTTTGAGTTAACTTCCTTTAAATGGCTAGATTCAGAGTATTACACATAGAAATTTCTCAACAAGTAGTGTACTTAGGTCATGTCTATCATCAGCTGAATATTTTTCAAGGGTCTTTTGTGTCATTTCAGAAGAGTCTACTGTTTTCTTCCAGGCTTGCAGTATGAGCACAGAGACTCTGGGAAGCTGTGGAAGGAAGTGACATGAGAGAGAACTGTCCTTGCCGGCCTTCACACTCCCTCCTCCTTGCCTCTCCCGATGGGTAGCTGCACAGCTTTCACTGGGGACTTCATGTGACAGATACATCCTCCGTGCAGTTTTTTGAAAAACGTGGTTGGCCAAATATCTGTTTGCATTTCTCTGCCTTATTTTTCACAATTTTCTTTCAATTCCTTGAATGTAATCATAGTTTTTTTAAAGCAAAATATCACTTCAATTATTTTGATCTCGTGTTTTTTCCATATTGGTCAATTTTTCTTCTCTTTCCTCCATATGGAATTTTATCTATTAGATTAAATTATATTTTTTAATTTTTTCATGTTCTAAAATAATATATGTAGAAACAGTTAGGTCAGGGAGAATTTTGTTTGTTTCTACCAGAAGCCAGAGGGACGGCATTCTGGATCACACTACTCCACTTTGAGAGTCTGGAATGTTCCTGGGCTGCTCAAACAATGCAGCAGGGCTTCAGTCCTTCACATCCAGCGCGGTCTCCATGATCCCCACTTCATGAGCTTGAGTCTCTAGTCATCCACTCAAGGACCTTCCACCTTAGTGGACATCGGCCTCTGACCTTAGTCCTCTGCTCTCACCTCTCATCACTTGTGCTTTCCACCCACCTCTGGACCAAAATGGCCCCAAGTGCTGGGCTCTCCTTTCCATCTCAACTTGGGAGTCTCTCCCTCTTTTAATAATTCTTTGGTGGTTTTTAAAAATGTAAATACATCACCTTTTCAGTTGTCTTTTTTTAATTTTTTTATTGTACATAATGAGTTACATTATTTAGTGGGCCAGCAATGAGTTGTTATCCCCAATTCCCCAGCGCCCCCCTCCCCATCCCCAATCAGCTGGATATCCTCCTCCGCGGGTCGTCTGGATCAGTCCTTGTGACTGGGGACCATGGATAGCCTAGTATTCAGCCCGGTTCTCCTGGCCCAAGTGTGTTGTTACTGAGAGGTGTCATGCCTCTGGATAGTCTCCCCCACTACGGCTCTCACAATCTTCCCCCCCCCCTTCCGCTCAGTTCCCTGAGTTGTGGTGGGTGAGTATTAAGGCTGCTTTAATGTTGAGAACTTAGGGGGTTTTGTGTCAAAATTCGTTGGTTTCTGTCACGCTGGCTTATCCTGTGTTGGTTGAATGGCTGTGGCTGTGGGTTCCCTGTTCATCCCAGTCATTCTCTGTGGAGTTCCATATGGAGCCTCCACGATATGACTGTGGTGGCTCCTCTCTTGCCAGGATCTCAGCTATCTGCCTGCCGTCGGTTGAAAGGGTTAGATGGGCCACAGCTCTCTCGCTGCATCCTGAAAAATATAAACACAATCTCCATCGGAGAGTGAAATCAGTATAGGTTAACAGATATACACAATTCTGGATTACCTAGATTCTATTTTTAGTAGCCTCCCTGTCAATTTCAGTTGTCTTGAACAATGAAAAATTGGTTCGAATTACTTTGATACCAGTACCCAAACCAAAACTTCATTCTTGGTCTTTGTTTTCTTTTCTTTCCAGAGCAGCTTTGATGATCTGTTACCAATCAAGGTGTACAGTGCTCCTGATACCTGATTGGTGCCTAAAACTAAGAGTGAGGAGACAGACCCCACGGCTCCCGTCCGGGGCTTAGTGGCTAATTCTGATAAGAAAGTCCCCCCCATATGGTGCTGCAAACCACCATATATCAAATAAGAAGTGATTATGCCCTAAAAATACATCTGAAATTTTCAAAAGTTAAATAGTAACAGTCTCTATCCTGAATGAAAACAACAGAAATATGAACTGGAAGACATAAGTATGTGGGGTCCCACGGTGGATGTGGGGTGTGGATGCTGGGCTAGTTGTGTTGTGGTTTGGCTGTGGAATCTCCACACAGGTACTTGAGCCTGTGGTCCCAGCTGCTGGTGTCGTGTGGGGAGGTTGTGAACCTGTTAGATATGGGCCCATCTGGCAGATGTAGGACAGTGGTAGAAGAAATTTAACAAACAACAACAACAAAAACAGAAGAAACAGGCCAAGCTGATACACTGAAATACCTTGTCAGCCTAACTTGGTGGCGCTCGCCTTTAAGCCAAGCACTGGGGAGGCAGAGGTAAGAGGAACACCGTGAGCTCGAAGCCACCCTGAGACTACATAGTGAATTCCAGGTCAGCCTGGGCTACATCGAAAAAAATTAAAAAGAAACCATTTCTGTTGCCCAAGCTTTTGCAGGGAGACAGCATGACCCTGAGTCTCCTCCCTGTCTCTGCAGCTGCTCCTGCTTGGATCAGATCAGGGCAGCCATGGGTACAAACACCCCTGAGCACTCGGCTTCCTGTTCTACACTGGAATTTTCCTGTCACCAACTGATTGCTAAGGAATTTACTGTCTGTGCCCCATTCACTCTACTCAACCTGTGGGAAATCACACGGAAATGACAACCTGATCTGGGCTCTACTTAAAGGAATGCAGAAGCCATTGTTTAAAAAAGATAAAATCCAGGACTGGAGAGAATGATCGGTGGTTAAAGGCACTTCCTTACAAAGTCTGACAGCCTGGGTTCCATTCCCCAGGACCCACATAGCGCCAGGTGCACAGAGTGGCACATGCATCTGGAGTTCATTTGCAGTGGCAGGAGGCCCTGGTGTGCCCATATACACTCTCTTCTCTCCTCTTCTCTCTCTCGTTCTTTCTCTCTCACACATACACACTCACTCTCTCTCTGTTTGCAAATAAATACGAATTTTTTTTTAAAATATATATTGTTGCCCCCCTCAGCAACAACACACAAAGGGGGAAAAACTTGCTACCTCTTGTGCAATTCATAACCCCCTACCCCACTGACTGATCCAGTATGCCCACTGAGGAAGGCCCCCAGTGGGGTGGGGACAGGGAGGAGGGAAATATGGGGACCATTATAAGATTTGCTCATAAAATGTATCTAATTCTTTATAATAAAGATACAAAAAATATTTAAATCCAAAAGAAACTTTTTTCTCTACAAACTCTAAGGATGGAGCACTTATCTGTGAGGAGCAATGAGGTAGGATGAGTACCCCACGCCCTGAGTGCTTCCTGGGCCTGGAAGACAGAGCTCTGTCTGGAAGGGTGTTGTGAATAAGGTGCTGCCTCTCCTCACCTCCTCCAAAGTCGTGTGGGATTTCCAATGAGGGAAAACCACTGCACATCTCTTCATCACTGCTCAAATCAGACTTGGTGTCAGCAAGCTTCACCTAGTTAATTACCCATCATTTGCCTGCCTACACACCCTGTCTGCCCTGCAAACTATAGCTGTGGTTTCATTTGCTTTTCACGGGAATGTCTCCCCAGACTAAGTGGAGCTGGCTGAGCCGGCACCACAACGGTAAGCTATTTAACATTCTTCGAGTTCTGATAAATTAGTCTACCCCATTTAAAGAAGCCAAACAATGGTGCACTTCATAGCACACACAGGACACGCAAGAATGAAATCATCTTACCGCATGTTCCTCTTTTCTGCACCTTCTATTTTCATTAATTAGTCTACCACATCTCAGGACCCCAAAACTCATAACCATGAGGAGCCTTTACCCTCAATCCTCAATGTCTTCTTCAAAGCCTTGGTAAAGCTGGAACTATTGAGATTTGCTATTTTGAAAATAGTTGGCCAACTTCACGCATATGTTAAGAACGCTCTAACCCAGGCTGGTATAATAATTTGCTGCATCAGAAGTACTGCTCTGTGTTCTTGCCTAGAAGAGCAAGAGAGCCTGATTTTCCACGTGTTTTCTTATTTTTAGGACGTGGCTTCATTAAATATGCCTGGCTGGCCTAAAGCTTCATACGTAGACGAGACTGGCTCCCAACTTGTGTAGTCCTCCTGTCCTCCCCAGTGCTAGGACACAGTCCTCCCCAGTGCTAGGACACAGTCCTCCTGTCCCCTCCCATGCTAGGACAACACCAAGACCTGTGACTTTCCACTGTCACTTTCAAAAGTACAGAAGGTTCAAAGACAGAAAAGAATAGAAGTTAATGCCCTGCTCTGTATCCTTAGACAACTTTACTTACAGCTGCTTTTACAAACCTGTAAACCACTAACAATTACTCTGTCTCAAAGGAATAAAATGACATATGAATTTGAAATTGTTTTTGAAAAGTACCGCAATATATTTCCCATTCTTTTTCAAAACCACACAGTGAAAATACACAAGTCGGATTGCAGAACAGGTCTAAGGTGAAATGATTGACTCTGAAGAGATGTTTCAGAAACACTCGTGTTGAGAAAGATTCTGCAGAAAATGTACTTTTCATCTCACATCTCACAGGGTGTCTGCTTTGCAGAGAAGCTGCGGCAGCTTACAGTCAATGCTGCGATCCTGGTTCAGTAATGAAGTGATGCCTCTTCAGAAAAGGCCCTTGTTCCATTTTTGTTTACTTATTTATCTTCATGTAGAACATGCAGTTCATGGTTAGAACTGCAGTCTTACACTAAGAGCAGAATCAAGAGGTATAATTAACTTTTTATTTCATAGAGTTATTTTTCATGTTTCAACTTTTTATTTGGAAATAATTGTAGAATAACAGAGTCAAGAGAAAACTAATATAGTGGAGTTCTAGGTATTCTTCAGCCTGCCATCCATAACGCTAGCATGTTCAGTATTAACTAAGCTCCAGGTGCTGACTTGTATTTTTTCTGTTCTTGGATCCACATTTCACCCGGGACCCTGACACTGAGCCACAATCTGTCAGAATGATTAACAGTGATCGTCACACATCTACGCTGGAAGCCCCACAGACAGCAAGGACACTTCCTTATGGAAACATGGCTCCACAGCACCAGTAAAGTAGAGCAACAGAAACTGTCATTAAATGTTTTGAATAAATGAATGAACTAGGTATCTAATTAAGACTAGCTGGGAAGATACAGCCACTAAGAGCCCTAAGGAAAGACCAGCCTAAAGATTCTTTCTTTGTTTAGGAACTCTCTGTTCATTTTTTGGTATCTTTTTTCTAGAAAGATTTAAATTTCCTAGTCAACGAATCATAGCTCGTTCACATCCCATTCTAAACATGCCCTTTTTTGGTATTCTTTGAGTATCTGAAAAACACTCCCTTGTTTCAAAAAGAACAGAAATGGACAGTTTGAAAGAAGAAGTAGAACTAAACAATAAACACATGAGGGATTTAATCTTCCACGTTGCACTTCCACACGTGCAAATGGAAACGAGGCGCACCAGTGCTCCTCTGACTTTAACATGCGTGCGCATCACTGGATGGCTTGCTAGAATGTAGATCCTGGTCCAATGAGGCAAAGACATAGCTGGGAATTTTGCATGTCTCATAATTCCCAAGTGGTGACCATCACACTGAACTAGACACCTAGATATTTTGAAAGCACAGACCAACTACAACCATGACAAGAGCCGGTGAAAGCTGTGTTCGAAGTGTAACAAATTCTGCTCTGAGTCAGGGCAACCTTTTTAAAAAAATAGCTTGCCTATGAAACTCAGAGCAGTGTTTCAAAGGTTAGCTGCGGATTAAAAGTCCTAACAAACTTTGCAAAATGTCTTTGCCCAGATCCTATTCCAGATCAGTTAAATTAAAATCTTTAGATGTGGAACCCATTAATAAGCATTTTTACCCAAAAGATATTTATTAAATGAAGTTGATTGCATAATTAATAAAATACACAGATACTGGGCTGGAGAAATGGGTCAGAAGTTAAGGCACTTGCCTGCAAAGCCTAATGACCTGAGTTTGAGTTCCCAATGCCAACATAAAGCCAGATGTACAAAGTGGTGCATGCATCTGGAGTTTGCATCAGCTGGAGGCCCTGGGGTGTGCTCTCTCTCTTGTTCTCTCTCTCTCTCTCTCTCTCTCTCTCTCTCTCTCTCTCTCTCTCTCTCTCCCTCGCAAATGAATAATTAAAAATAAAATAAATAAGCTGGGCATGGTGGCACACGCCTTTAATCCCAGCACTCGGGAGGCAGAGGTAGGAGGATCACCATGAGTTCAAGGCCACCCTGAGACTACATAGTGAATTCCAGGTCAGCCTGGGAAAATAAATATACAGATATTTAAATATAATGGAAAATATGTAAAACTAATTTTAAACTATCATAGAAACTAATGTGTAACATAATTTTAATTGTGGCTCACTAATTCAACAACATAACAATCTTGTGCCAGTATGGGATAGGTACTATTCTAACAGGCATGTGACATAATTCAGTAGATAGATTTTAATTCCATTCTTTGAGGAGTTTTATGTTTGTGTTCCATGCCTAAAAATTAAAGTGGGTGCATCCAAACAAATCAAAGTTCTGCGCAATCTTTACTATTTATGTGGCGCCAACCTTAGCGCCATAAAAGCAATCTTCTGAACTTAAAAACCTGAACCAAGCCTTCGGGCCGCCTTTCCTCTGAAGCCCGCGGTGGGTCTGGAGCGCCCCCTGCTGGCCGCAAGCGTCCGCGCTCCAAGGATGAAAGCGCTGTGGCCCTGGATACTGGGAAGATGGTTCTGGAGCGCAGGTCGTGGGACAGCTCCTGACCACGGAAAAGAAATAGAAGGCGATCCCACCCTTGAAATCACCCTCCATGTTTCTCCAGGTAGCTCCCGGGTCCTAGATGTCTTGACCCTGGATTGGCAGGAAATACAACTTTCTGCGCCTTCGAATGGGCCGTGGAGATAGCCCATCGCCCCTTGCACAGCTGTCCAGAAAGTCCTGAGATAGCTCAAGTTCAAACTTCACAAACGCCTATGGCCTGTCTACAGCAGCCTCTGACACCAGGAGAAGACGTATCCAGACCCTGAAGTCAGGGCTTCCAAAAGCTCAGTTGTCCCAAGAAAAATCCTGATGCTCTGAAGTCTTTTCTCTTAGAAGTGATTTAAAAATTCACATGGTTGGAAGACAACAATCTCACAAAACAAAGACGGGCGCTCCAGTCTTACCCTCCTCATGACGGGCATGATAGTCTACGAATGACGTTCCTTAGCAGAAAAGAAAGATTTCAACCACAGTACCCACAGCAGACAACTTGATCTGAATTCTGCTGAAATGTGTACAAGTAAATCAGTACAACTTGAAACTCAGTTTGTTTTGTTCCTTTAGCCCAAGAGCTTTGACCCTGTGGGTAGCCAAGCCAAGACAATATTAAAAATTCAACCAGATAGTGAGCCCCTACTCGGAAAAAAAATATTCCAGGTGTGGTGACACACGTCTTTAATGCTGTCATTGGGGAGAAAGAGACAGGAGATTCTCTGTGAGTTTGACACCAGCCTAGGCTACAGAGTGAGTTCCAGGTCAGCCTGGGTTAGAGTGAGACTCTGCCACAAAAAAAGAAGAATTCTTAATTTTAAAAAATAAAATTCAAAAATTCCACATCTAAAGGTGTGGAATTTAGCACAGCCTCACCTCAAATACTTCCTAACAAAATCTGCATTTCTTGTGTCTACCTACTGGCTGCACCAAGAAGGCCCTCCCATTCTCAGCCAAATCCACCAGAGTGTTCTTGATTGTTTCAGAGAGACAGAGAGACAGAGAGAGAGAGAGAGAGAGAGAGAGAGAGAGAGAGAGAGAGAGAGAGGAGAAAGGGCAGGTGTGCCAGGCAGGGCCTCTGGCCCTGCAAACAGACTCCAAATACATAGGCTTTCCATGAGTTCTGGAAAATCAAACCTAGGCCAGCAGGCTTTACAAGCAAGGACCTTGAACTGCTGAGCCATCTCCCAGCTCCTGAGGCAGGTTCGACTGTCAGTGACTGGAAAGCTGTTGTGGGCGGGGCTGCGGAATATTCTGGATGTGCAAAACTAGGGATGTCTGCCACACTCTCTGCATGGCTTCTAAATGTCCTGCCAGATATCACATAGGTCAATAAAATAATTTAAAGAACTAAAACCCCGGGCCAGAGAGATGACTCGGTGGTTAAAGGCACGTGTTTGCAAAGCCTGCGGATGCAATGCAAAAAGTGTTGCAGGCGGCTGGAGTTCCTTTGCAGGGGCAGGAGGCCCTGGTGCACCCATATTAATATTCTCTCTCTCTCTCTCTCTCTCTCTCTCTCTCTCTCTCTCTCTCTCTCATAAATAAATATTATAAAAAGAAACAATTAAAATAATTTATCTGAGCTTGGAATTCATTTTAATCTGTAACATGAGGCAATTTTTACATATTAAATATTTTAAGTCTACACCTTCTTTTCAACCGGGGAAAATTGGACTTGGTTTCCAAGAGCTGTTGGCATTGTGGAAAGCAGTGACCCTGAGGGAGCGCCACTCCAAGGCACCTGAGCCACCAACACACTCTTCCGTCTGCACAACAACCAACAACAACAACACACTCTTCCGTCTCCACAACAGCACAACAACAATGCACTTCCATCTCCACAACAACCAACAACACACACACTTCTGTCTCCACATCTGTGATCAACACAATCATTTTTCAGTGAAAATTTGAGACATTAGAGTTAGCCAACATATGTAACATACATTTTCATCGCATTTTACTAATAATTCTGTCACTCTAATTTTTGACCGAAGAATTTATGAAAGTTATAATTTGAAATTCCTTGTAATTGCTCACTGTTCTTCAATCTCACTTTTTTTACCTTGAAAGTCTTACAATTCCTAAGTATACCACAAAATTTCTCTGTACTGCTGTTTCTTTTTTCTCTGGATCTCCAGTTTCCTATTTACAGCCAGAGACTCTGCTCTCTGCGGTGCTCTTAGCACACACATGAGGTCTTGTAGAATACTCGCTCTCCTCTCCACCCACAGAACAAGGGATTGCTCATGTGTAAGTGAAGTCAAGAACCCACTCTGATTCTCCTCCACCTCGGCCAGAGACTTAGCAACCCTCAGTAACAACATACTTGGGTCAGGAGAACCCGGCTGAAGACTAGGCTATCCATGGTCCCCTGCCACAAAGACTGATCCAGACGGCCCACGGAGGAGGATATCCAGCTGACTGGGGATGGGGAAGGGGGACATTGAGGAATTGGGGATAACAACTCATTGTTGGCCCACTAATCAATGTAACTCATTATGGACAATAAAGAAAAAAAAAGAACCCACTCTTCCTGTCTGCCCACTCCCCTATCACTTGTCCAGACCTGCCCCATTACTATGCGGAAGGAAGGTCTCTGCCCTCGTCTGCCTTCCAGACAGGTGAGCCTGCCATTACTCACCTCCCTGGCAGTTGGCTGGCCATCCGGCTGCTTGGCTCTTTCCTCGTTGCTTCAGAAGCTCTGCTCTGTCAGCAAGGCCGTGATGGTGCAGCTCTGGGTTCTGTCTGTCATCACATGTCAGTGCAAGCATCCGACTGCTTCGTTCTGGCTTCCTGCTCAGGCCTGAGGTACTGAAATGTACCCCTGATATTACACTTCTCTTTCTCCTTTCAATTACACTGGCGGCAATATATGTTCACGTAATATAATTTAGTTTTTCCATTATAAGTGCTGGCAGGTCATACTGTGAATTTAATTTCAGAAAAGAAAGTATGCATTCTAAAACAAAAAAAAGGGGGGCTTGGGGTCCAAAGGAACCAAAATTATTCACTATTTTCCCATCTAACCCTGGGACACCGTCTCCTCTGGCCTGTGTCCCCATCTGCTCCTCGGGCATTATTCAAGATGCTTTACAAGTAGCTTCTGCCACTATGCCTGCCCAAGGTCTCTCCTTTGCAAACACTGCGAGAGTCTCTGACGGGCAGCAGCTCTATTTGAGGTAAGAAACTGGCACCTAGTTCTCTATGGCCTTGAACTAGCACTTGGGGCGTTGGCAGTGTGTCCACAGTCACCTCGCCAGCTACACCGGTTCTAGAAGCAGTGGTTTGCATGACTGCTGCCCCTGCACAGTCAGACCTCCGTCAACTCTGGTTGAGCACGAAACCACCGACACGTAAACTTTAGGTGGCAGCACAGTTCTTGGCATGACCTCCACGAGCACTCCTGGCAGACCAAGCTCTAGACTTCGCTAGGTGCGTGTTCCGCAAGCTTCCCTCCTTGAGGAAAGGGGTGTCACCTTTGTAATCCCAGCAGATGAGTCAGCATAAATGACCCAGGGAGTGTTTAGGAATGACACGAGGAAATTTTCATGTCACTACAAATTGCCAAGAATCAATTTAATAGAAATGGATGCGGTTAAACTCACTTAAATACAGTAAATCTCAGGGAAGGGGTTCACAGATTCGCATTATTGTTCTATTCTAGCATGTCTACTATTCAGTCCTCTTCTCTTCTCCAGGGCATTTTGAAGAGATCTGAAAGTTAAATAAAGATAAAGAAAAAATCAATCTCACTCTAGGGTTAGCAGGATTTTTTGAACTTTTTTATTGACAACTTCCATAAATATAAACAATATATCATGATCATAACCCCCTCCCACCACCCTCCCTCTCTCCCTTCCCTCTAAGCCCCCTCCACTGAGTCCCTTCTGCTTTCCAACTAGTCTCTCTTCTATTTAAATGTCACCATTTTTTCCTTCTATTACGCAGGTCTTGTGTAGGTAGTGTCAGTCACTGTGAGGTCATGAATCTCAAGGCCACTTTGGGTCTGGAAGACAGCGTTGTAAGCACTCCTCCCTTGCTTTGGCTCTTACATTCTTCCTGCCACCTCTTCCATAAGAGTTCCTGAGTAGAATTTCATTCTCCTTTGAAAATATGAGAAAGTATATTCAAAGATTAGATTATGTAGAGTTGGAACTGAATGTCTAGAAGAATTTTTTCTAAATTCGTTTTATTATATAAGCATTACTGGAAAATCAACCATGCTGTATGTTAAATGAATCTATTGTTTTGTTCTATTTTAATAATAAATAATTCACATTCCTTGAGAATTCTTAAAGCAAGATATGTTCACATGTTTACTGTGTGTGTTGTGTGTGTGTGTGTGTATGACATACACATGCCATGGCTCACATGTGGAGCTCAGAGGACAACGTCAAGGTGTCCGTCCTGTCCTGCAACCACCTTTGAGACAGGGTCTGTCTTGTCTTGCTGCTCTGTGCACCACAGCAGCTCGCCTGGGAGCTTTCGGATTCTCCTGGCTCCACCTCCCAATGATCTATGAGATGCTGGGACTTAAGATGTATGCTCAGTACTGGACTCCTTTAGGAAACGTTGACTAATCAGTCGTGTTCTCTTGGGAAATTCAAATTAAAAATTTAGGAACAAGTAGTTGTTAACAGCTGGATTCTTTACAACAGAATAGTCATGTCTCTATAAGGATGGCTGCCACCAAGGACAAAAACTGCCAGAGGACAGCAGAGCACTCACAAATTATGGCTGACACCTTCTCTCCATGTGCCTGAACTCACAAAGTATGGTTGACACCCTCTCCATGAGGCCTGAACTCACAAGGTATGGCTGACACCCTCTCCATGAGGCCTGAACTCACAAGGTATGGCTGACACCCTCTCCATGAGGCCTGAACTCACAAGGTATGGCTGACACGCTCTCTCTATGAGGCCTGAACTCACAAGGTATGGCTGACACCCTCTCCATGAGGCCTGAACTCACAAGGTATGGCTGACACCCTCTCCATGAGGCCTGAACTCACAAGGTATGGCTGACACCTTCTCTCCATGTGTCTGAACTCACAAGGTATGGCTGACACCCTTTCCATGAGGCCTGAACTCACAAGGTATGGCTGACACCTTCTCTCCATGTGCCTGAACTCACAAGGCATGACTGACACCCTCTCCGTGAGGCCTGAACTCACAACGTATGGCTGACACCTTCTCTCCATGTGCCTGAACTCACAAAGTATAGCTGACACCCTCTCCATGAGGCCTGAACTCACAAAGTATGCTGACACCCTCTCTCTTTGAGGCCTGAATGTGCATGACTCCTATTTTGCTCTTGCTAGTTAGGAAGTGTATTGTATGCTTGCAGTGCACACTGGTAGCAGTGTGAACTGTATGTTGCTGTGTGAACAGGAAGACAATGCAGCCACAGCTACTCTGCATATGGTAGCAGACAAAAATGTACTAAAGATTTAGAGCAGGTATGAAAAGTCAAATGTCTACTCAGACAAGGACAGTAACATATGAGTAAAGCCAATCAGTTGTAATAGGAACAGGAGGAACATTTGCCCTCTTAAAGAGAGCTAATGGTCCCCAGCATTGGTCATAGTTACTATTCCAAAGGACAGACTCTACTTGATAAAACTTCTGAGTTAAAAATGAGGTGATGTGGCTGAGAAAATGGCTCAGTGGATGAAGTGCTTACATAGGTACCTAAGTTTGGATCCCAAGAACCCGCATAAAGCTGGACACTGCAGTAGGCATCTGTCATTCTAGCAAACCTAGTTGAGAGGAGAGACAGAGACAAGAGAACCTCCCAGAAGCCTGCAGGCCAGGTAGCCTGGCTAATGTAACAGTGAACAATGAGACTTTGCCTCAATCAAGGTGGAAAGCATGGACCAACAGCTGAGGTGGTCTTCTGACCTCCGCATGCCTGTCGTGTACAGTCGCACTCACACACAAGCAGGAGCTACTGCGTGTCAAGTAAGTAAGCATGCTCAGCACATTATAGAAACTCATCCACGTTATTTCAAGTTATATTTACATATCTATATTTACATATCTATATTTACATATCTATATTTACATATCTATAGGAATCCTCTATAGAAAAGAACTACTTAGCAAATTTACATCTTCTAATTGCTTGACACATTTTTATCTCATACATGTTAAAATGCTTCTCTGGATCTAACCGGTCTCCTAACTGACTCATGAAAACCCTAGAATGTAAGGCATGCTGACTCCTCTGGTTTACCCATTTCTTGGTATCTTTGATTTACATTTTCCCTGGGTAATTATCCCACTGACACCTTCAGACATTGCCTATCAGACAAAAAATGCATAGTGGGAAAAATATGATTTTCTCCAAGCCGGTTTAGACCTTTAATCAGAGACTGCCAGTTCTGGCCAGCTCTTCAAAGTAGATATGTTTCCCTGCTTCAACACTTGACCCATTGCACTAAGAAATGAGCAAGGAGACTATCCTCGGAAACGATACAGTGGTGCAACCACGATATGTTCAAGGCACACTGATCTCCAAGTATATAGTGCTGTGTGAACAGAACCAGTGTGGGTAGAAAGTATGCCCCTGGGTTTTGGAGCCAGACTAACCTGGAGTCAAATTGTGACATGCTTATTAGACACATATCCTCCTATGATCATCTCTAAAGACTGAGACAATAAGGCCTTTTAAGGCTGATCAGAAAATGAAATGAGGGGGCTGGAGAGATGGCTCAGCAGTTAAGGCACTAGCCTCCAGTGCCCAAGGCCCTGGGTTCAATTCCCAGTACCCACATAAGCCAGACCCACAAGGTGGTAGCCCTGGTGTGTTCTCTCTCTCTCTCTCTCTCTCTCTCTCTCTCTCTCTCTCTCTCTCTCTCTCTCTCATCTCTCTCTGTATCTCTCTGTTTGAAAATGAATTTAAAAAATAAAATAAATTTTTAAAAATAAATTTAAAGAAAAAATAAAATGAAATGACACAGAAAAGTGCCTTCCCACTATACTAACACTTAGCAGGCATGTAATAGAATACATGGTTACTTTCTTATTTCCATTCCACATTCCTCCTGTGGCATCTAACTCCCAACCAAGTTATTAATATATGTATTTTACATCCTCTAGTGGAATGTAGGCATTGCATCAGAAGAAAGGAGGCATGGGTGTCCTTAGATGCGCTGCTGAGGGTGGAGTCCTTGACCTCACACCTGGACACAGCACATCTATCTTCACCAGGTGATGTGTCTACAGCTGCTGGGCTGCAGACATCATGGGTTAGTTTACTCATCATTTCTTTAGTGAACAGAAGCCCCCTTATGTAACAGACACTAAAAATGGAAGTAGATGCTCCTCTGCTTTCATGTTCACATCACAGACATGACAGTCACCTGAAGTATCATTTCCTAACATATCTTCTACAGAATACCAGTTCCAAAGCTTATCAGATGTATAAGAAAACTGAGTTTGGAGAAAGCCTTTTACATTTTCCTTACTATGTGGTTATAAGAACCAAAAATGCTCCTGGAGACTCAAGATGCAGTATTTGTGTTTGATGACGGAGACGTTTTTCCAAGAAACACCTCCAGAGGCTAGTAGTATGTTAGGACATGCTTTGGGCAGAACTGAAGAGATTCCCCACCCAGGGGTCCTGAAAGTTCTCAGGGGAACCGAGGGGGAAGCAGGCATTCTCCCTGATGCCACTGAGCAGCTCTGAGCCAGCCCAAACTACAACAGTGAAACGGCCATGGACATTGGACCCAAAATGGATGGCAAGTTTGATCATGACCAGGTTGTGAAAGTGCTTTGGTCATCTTTTCTCTTTGGGAATCGTTAAAATATCAGACTTCTGGAATTCCTGTGGAGGATAAATATAATCCGAGGGAAAGTACCAAGTATAGACAGACTGAAGGTAGAACCTAACAGGCCTTTGCCCACCCTTGCTCTATGGGAGATTTGATTATATCCTGGGAGGTAAGTACGACCAGCCAGAGATAAACACATCCTGCTCACCAGCTGCCCTTCTCTGTTATTTTCTCGGTAGTTTTGTATGGCTCGGCATTCTGCTCCTCAGCCAGAAATGCTGACACAATAGACACGATAGAGAGCAAGGGCCTTCGTGGGGCCGAAGAACCCAGCAGCCTTGAGAGAAGCTCTTGCATGCACGCAGCAGAGTCTGCACGTCTACAGCGACCACCATGCATCATCTGGCTCCTTGTAACATTCAGAAAAATTCTCCAGACTTTTCATCTGGGATGTTCCTGTAGAAGATATTCAAAGAAACCATGTGTTTTTGGGGAGGGAGAGAGGGTGCATTGGTGGTGTTTAAACCAGCATTTGTGCATCCTGGGACACAGCGTCTGAGAGTCATAATACTGCTTCTCCATAATCTATGCCTATCTAGAAACAGTTCAAACTTCATGACAAAATGAAATCTGAAAGAATAATGTGAAGCATGAGACTTTGTTTACAATATATTTTACATCCCATATAATTACTCACACTCTGTTTGCAGCTCATATAGAATGAGCTATTTCACATAATTGAATGTACCAGATAAATGAAATTTATCACTGGCCCATTTCTTGCCCCACAAATCCCAACTTACTTAGAAAGGAGTTCCGTGAAGCAGAGAAGTAAATGGAGTGGATGTGGGCAAAAGTCCCCAGCGAGAGGACGAGCAGAGGGAGCCATCAGGAAGAGCTGCCTGAGCCCTCTACTCCTGACACCCGTCAAGGAGCAGAGTGTGGTGCTTGGTGGAAGGCCCATGGCACAGACAAACAAGCTAAAGCAGTTTGGAGACAAACACTTTGAAATTAGAAGTTCTTCAGTTAAAATGGATATGTGGGCTCTTGATCTGTAGTTATTTGTTTAGCAAAAAAAAAGAATTTGAAGAGTTTGGTCTGAGGAGTCTGCTGAAACTTAGGGTGAGCTCTTGGGAACGGCTGCAGGCCTTCAGGGTGTCAAGAAGGATCTTATCGAAACAGAAAGCAGGGAGCTCACTGTTGATGCCTGAGATAGCTTCCAGCTTTAAAGGAAAGGGAAGAAAAAGAACCTCTCCCACATCTGGCTTGCTAGGCCAGCTGTCCAGGGCAGGAAAGGACATCAGAGTTCAGGCCCAGAGCTCTGCCACAGCTCCAGCCTGTGCTCACTCTAGAATTCCCAGAAATAATAAGGAGCCACAGGGCATCACATTCACTGAGAGCAAAACATCCACAATTTATCTCTGCCTCCTTGACCAGAAAGTTCAAAGCATAGTCTAAGCAGATGCTTTGGCACAGTGACCATGACAAACTCTCTTTTCTGTTTCAACAGGAGCTTCTAAACTAAAATGTGTGATATCCTCAACCAACACCCTCAGGTCTCAGCATTATGCTTTGTCCTATTTTAGCTATTAATCTTTATTCTTGATAAAGAATGTTACTTCTTTCTAGTGAATACAGATTTTTCCAATACTGAAAATACTTCTCTTTCCCTTCTTATTTGCTTATTCCAAAAACTTATCATTTAAAAATGATGAAGCTGCATCAATTTAGCCCAAAACTAAGAACACAAAAAAGCTAAGAAAGTCTCTTATGAGTGTGAGATCTCATACAGTGAGCCTCTGCTGTGTCGGTTATGAGTGTGGGGATCTCGTGCAGTGTGGCCTCTACTGTGTTGGTTTAGAACATATTTTTCTTCTGACTTAAATGTGTTCCAAATGGCTGCATGGAATGAAAAATGACCTCCCTACCAGTAAGGAATATGTGTATTTTATGAACACTATTCCACCCTGGGCTCCTTTCTCTCACCCTATATATACTCCATCAATAATTTCCACCTAACCAACCTGGAAAAATTTGCCAAATCCATTGGTTTGTTGTCACCACCATGGCTTCTATGCTATGCCAAACACTGTCTCTCGGCTGTGTGACTACAGTCTGTCCCAATGTGCTTCTGTGCTTCCAGATTTGACCTTTTGAGTCTATGGTGTGAGCCAGAATCACCTGCGCACTCTGGTAAGTGATTTCATCTCTGATGGGAGGCCATCAGCATGTCACAATGAGTGAGATGATGGTGGAGGACAGAAAGAAACAAACATTCAAACAGAGGATACTAGTGAGGAACACACAGGGGTTCACTGGAAAGTGGAAGGAAGACGAGGGAAAAAGTAATAGGAGGGGTTTATAATCAAAGTACATTATATTACATGTATGGAAATTGTCAATATAAAAAGTTTTAAAAATGTCCAGGGCCAAGAACATAGAAATAACAATAGATAAAAAGTTTTAACATAGCCAAATATCAGAGTTTAATATTATGGAGAACCAAAGAAAGCCTAAAAGCTAGAAGAAAACATTCCATTTTCATGGTACTGTCCTTTGGATTCAAGAATCATAATGGAAAGAAGGTAGGTAGCTAGGTAGGTAGGTAGGTAGGTAGGTAGGTAGGTAGGTAGGTAGGTAGGTAGACAAAAAAGAAAGAGAGATAAGAAAGGAAACAGAAAGATGAAAAGAGATAGGCTGTGAGAAAGCTCCTAGGTGGTTATGACTGCATCCATCATCCGAGAAGAAGAACCAAAGTGTTTTTATATTAGGCACCTCCATCACCTCCCATGAACCAACGAGGTATGGTTTTCACAGCTGTCAGCACACCTGCATCTGGCTCTTCAATCTATCTTTAGACACAATTCTCATCTTGCCATTTTTTTCTCTCCTTTGGTCCTACAGTTACATCTTCTATTCATGCTCCCTCCTTGACTTTCTCTGTAAACCCAACACTAACTACTGATTCTATGCATTTTCTCTCCTTTATCTTTTTCTCACCTTACAAATCCATAATAAATAATATATAATTACATGGAATATGGTCAATATTACTTACTCTCTAAAATGATTAGCACTTAAGAAGTGATGTCTTACAATAGCCTATCACTAATGGGTCTATGTCAAGATAGTGCAGTGCTCTACTTAAAGGGAAGGACCAGGGGAAGAGCCTCGTGTTCTGAACACAAGGCTACAGAAGATGACACACCAACCCTACAACAAGCCAGGCCCTCCAAAGTATAGCAAACACTTCCACTCAAAGAAGGAAAGTGATGTAAATGTTAAAATAAAATAAATTCAACCAACAATCTAACCTTTAATGTGAAAGTGTAACACAAAAAAATATGAAAAGATGAAAGAATTTGTCCCTCTAAAACCTACAAAGCCCAGATCCATGGCCCCAAGTGCACTAATCATAGAGACTTAGATGAAATTCCAGACAAAGAATTCAAAAGAATGATGAAAATATGTCAAAGAAATTTCAAAATTCCAAGAAAATACAAATAATCATCTGAATGAAATAAGGAGGGCAGTGGAAGAAATGAAATTAAATTAAATTAAATACACACAGAAATATGGAAGAAAACAAATGGAAATTAGCTGGAAATGAAAAAATAAGTGAAATAAAAAATTAAGGGGAAAGTCTCACCAACAGAGTGTATCACGGGGAGAAAAGAATATGAAGACACAGGCAGCCTGTGATTACCAGGCAGGCAGTCCCCTGCCTCAGTTGGTTCCCAGGCAGCCCATGACTACCAGGCAAGCAGTGCCCTGCACCAGGCGGATCCCCGGCGACCCATTACTACCAGGGCTTGAGTCCTACTCCCCTACCTGGACATGGGCAGAAACCAACAGAAAAAAACTACAGAAATTAAAGACAGAATTCCCCAACTCAGGGCCTCTAGCCCCATCATGGAATAGGAAAGTGACAAAGAAGTGGAGATAGAAAAAATACAACCCCAAAGAGAGAATAATATGACTCCTGACTACAACTGCAATGCAAACATGAAGCAGTTAATGGCTGATATGGAAACTATGAAAAAAGACATAAATGAGATGAAGCACAACAACACAAACATAGACTGAATTTAATGGAGAGAAATAAGAATGACTTCAGAAACACATTAAGTGAATTGATTAAATTTGATGAGGACTTAAGAAAACTTAAAAATGATTTTCAGGAATCCCTAGCAAAAACAAAAATAGACTAGAAATTGGAGCTCACCAAAGAATTAGAGACTATAAACAAAATTATAGCAGAAACCAAAAATGAAACAGAGTTGTTAAAAACCTCCCTTGAATCAATCAGTCCCATAGTTGACAATCTGGAGAACAGATTCTCAGACCTTAAGGACAAGACAGAAGGTATTAATAAGGATGTCATGGGTTTCAATAAATTCAACAAATCAAGTGAGCAAAATTTGAGGGATCTATGGGATACCATAAAGAGGCCCAATATTAGAATCATGGGAATCCCAGAGGGAGAAGAAGCCCAGGCTAAGGGCATAGGAAATATTTTGAATAGAATTATTCAAGAAAACTTCCCCTAAATAACAAGAGAAAGCCCACTCAACATCCAAGGGACCCAGAGGACATGAAGAGGAATTCTCCAAGACACATTTTAATCAATATGCATAACATAGAAAGTAAAGAAAAAATACTCAAAGCTGCAAGAGAAAAGACAACCATCACATATAAAGGCAAATCTATCAGACTTACCTCAGACTTCTCATTAGAAACCATGAAAGACAGAAGGGTTTGGAATAATGCTTTTTGGGGCCTAAAGAAGTATGGCTTTCAACCTAGACTACTGTACCCAGCAAAGCTATCCCTCATAATAGATGGAGAATTGAAAGTGTTCCATGAAGTAAACCACCTCTACAACTATTTGAACACAAAGCCAAAATTATAGAAGATTGTTTAACCAAAGTTTAACCCAGAGCAGATAAAATCACTAAAATAAGCCTATCACATCCACAGAGATTGAAAACATAATCAAAAGCCTTCCCAAAAGGAAAAGCCCAGGACCAGATGGCTTCTCAGCTGAATTCTACCAAGCCTTCATCATATTGCTGAAACCACTCTTTCTGAAGCTTGTTAGAAGCATATAAAAGGAGGGAAGGCTTCCAAACACCTTCTATGAAGCTACCATTGCCCTAATTCCCAAACCAGACAAGGATGCAACAAAAAAAGAGAACTACAGACCCATGTCTCTGATAAACTTAGATGTAAAAATCCTGAACAAAGTCCTAGCAAACTGGATACAATGCTACATCAAAAATACTATCCACCCTGACCAAGTTGGCTTCATCCCGGGGATGCAGGGATGGTTCAACATACGCAAGTCAATAAATGTAATCCACCACATTAATCAGCTCAATCACAAAAAAAAAAAAAAACATGGTTATCTCAATAGATGCGGAGAAGGCCTTTGACAAAATTCAACACCACTTCATGTTTAAAGCTCTGGAAAGAATAGGCATAGATGGCCTATACCTCAACATAATAAAGACAATTTACAAAACTCCTAAAGCACAAATTGTTCTTAATGGGGAATGGCTCAAGGAGTTCCCACTCAATTCAGGAACAAGACAGGGGTGTCCATTCTCACCACTGCTCTTTAACATAGTGCTTGAAGTTCTAGCCCAAGTAATAAGGCAGGAGAAGGGCATAAAAGGGATACAAATTGGAAAGGAAGAAATTCTTCGCAGATGACATGATCCTTTATGTATCAGACCCAAAGAATAGTATCAGTAACCTCTTGAAGGTGATTAATGCCTTCAGCAAAGTGGCAGGATACAAAATTAATACACAAAAAACAGTAGCCTTTCTATATGCAGAAGACAAGCAGACAGAAAAAGACATCAAAGAGACTGTCCCATTTTCTATAGCCTCAAAGAAAATCAAATACCTTGGAATATCACTAACCAAGGCTGTGAAGGACTTATATAAGTAAAATAATGAAACACTCAAGAAGGAAATAGAGGAGGATGTGAGAAGATGGAAAGATATTACATGCTCATGGTTAGGGAAAATCAATATAGTAAAAACGGCAATCCTGCCAAAAGCGATTTACAGATTCAATGTCATGCCGATAAAAATCCCAACCTCTTTCTTCACAGACATAGAAAAAATAATCTCTAAATTTATTTGGAAGGGCAAAAGACCTCGGATAGCCAAAACTATTCGAAGTAAAAAATCCTATTCAGGAGGTATCACCATGCCTGACTTCAAAACATACTACAAAGCCATAGTAACTAAAACAGCATGGTATTGGCATAAACACAGAAAGACAGATCAATGGAACAGAATTGAAGACCCAGCTTTAAATGGAAGTAACTTCAGTTATCTTGTCTTTGACAAGGGGGCCAACAATATACGATGGGCCAAAGATAGCATCTTCAACAAATAGTGCTGGACGAATTGGATAAACACATGTGAAAAAATGAAAATAGACCCACTCCTTTCACCATGCACAAAAATCAACTCTAAATGGATCAGAGATCTCAATATAAATCCTGTAACCCTGAACACCCTGGAAGAAAAAAATAGGAGGAACTCTACATGAGATAGGAATAGGAAAAAATTTCCTGAGCAAATCCCCAGCAGCCCAGGAAGTGCAACAATCACTTAACCAATGGGACCTGATCAGGCTCAAAAGCTTCTGTACAGACAAATACACCATACTAAGAGCCAATAGACCCCCCCATCCAACTGGGAGATGATTTTTACCAGCTATCACTCAGACAAAGGCCTAATCTCCAGATCTTACAGAGAACTCAAAAAAAAGCATAATAAAATCTCAAACAGCCCCCTCACAAAATGGGGCACTGATCTCAACAGAGAATACACAGAGGAGGAAGCACAAATGGCCTTTTCTCATCTAAGAAAGTGCTCAGCATCCTTAAGCATCAGGGAAATGCAAATCAAAACTACAATGAGATACCACCTTACTCGAGTCAGAATGGCAATCATAAAGTAAACCAACAACAATCGTTGCTGGCAAGGATGCCTGGAAAAAGGAACCCTCATTCACTGCTGGTGGGATTCCAAACTTGTTCAACCACTATGGAAAGCAGTGTGGAGACTCCTAGACAGAATGGACATAGAACTACCGATGGACCCAGCTATCCCTCTACTAGGCATCTACCCGCAAGATGTCACATCTCGACGCAGAAACATTTGTACAACTATATTTATAGCAGCTCAATTCATAATAGCCAAGAATTGGAATCAACCCAAATACCCATCCATGGAGGAATGGCTAGCAAAACTGTGGTATATTTACATGATAAAATTTTACTCAGCTGAAAGGAAAAATTACATATCAAAATTTAGGAAAAAATGGTCTGACTTCGAGCAGATCTTACTAAGCAAACACTCAAAAGAACAGTCAAAAGCCGCATATTATCCCTCATAGGTGGCTCCTAACCAGGATAATGGTAAACTCTAAACAAACCAGCCAGAATTGAGAATTTGGGAAAGAGAAGTAAGAAGTGGGGGGGAGGGGATGTCTTAAACATGAAGTTGAACCAAAATCTGGTTCTAAACTATAAAATTCTCGTGGGCACAATGTCCACTAATGAGCATGGAGTGGGAATCATCCTGCAAGCGGGGCCGAGAATGGAAGGGGAGAGTGTCTAAGTCTGGGAAAAACCAATCAGTCTAGCAGCTGCTGGTCCCAGCCACAGAATACTTTCTTCAGTGAGATGTTGACCAAAGTGACCCATGAGGTCCCCAATACACGACAGGATACTGTCAAAGCTCTTGATTACCAGCCCCAGTCCTGAGGCGATCTTGTTGCTGAAGAACCACAGAAAGCCATCTATCAGCCCCGAGAGACCCTACGAGGTCCAGAATGGTAACCAGCCCCCAGATGGTAGTTAGTGCAGAGCTGGAAGGCCCTGCATAAGCTGCCAGGGGAAACTGGTCAACAACATCTGGAATAAACAGAGACCACTGACATGAAATGCAATCGGCCACCATGAGTAGGCTGAACACACTGCCTACTGGGAGAGAACAATGAACCACGAAGAAAGCACCTGTGCAATGGAGGCGCCAAAACCTGGGGGAGGCAATCAACAGCTGACAATTCGGCCAAGAAATCCATTCAGTGAAGGGGAGTCCTTGACTGGAACTAAGATTTCAGGGTAAATTACATAGGGAACCAAATCTTAGGACCCCAAAGAGAAATTCACTTTACAAATGATTTACAAAAAGCTACCAACAATAGAATCTAGCCAACTCAGGAAAGTGTATCTCAATTAACCTATAATGATCTAACTCTCCGATGGAGATTCTTTCTGTTTATATTTTTCAGAAGGCTCCAAGAGAGCTGTGGCTCCTCCAACCCTACCATTGAGCCACAGGCCAACGGCTATCTTCCTGGCAAGAGATGCACCACCTCAGACCTACCATGGAGGCTCCACATGGAACCCCACAGGCAGTGATGGGATAAGCAAGAGACCTATAACCACAGCCTATCGGTCAATCCAGGATGAACCAGCAAAACAGACACCAACAATTTTAAACACAACCTCAAGCAGAAGCACAGAGGCTCCTAAGGTCTCAACAACAAAGCAGCCTTAATACTCACCCACCATGACTCAGGGAACTGAGCGGAAGAGGGGGCGGAAAGATTCTAAGAGTCATGGTGGGGGAGAATATCCAGAGACATTGCCCACCTCAGTAACAACATGCAAAGGGGGGTGGAATCGGGTTAACTCCAAGGCTGTTCACAACCCCCTACCCGATGGACTGATCCAGACTGCCCACGGAGGAGGATATCAACTGACCGGGGACAAGGAAGAGGGAAATGGGGAAGTGGAGACATCAACACATTAATCCCTTATTAAGTGTATCTAATTATAGATAATAAAATTTTTTAAAAATTAAAATGCAAGGCTGAAGAAAGGAAAAAAGAATATGAAGACAAAGTCAAACAATTGATATGTTTCATCAAAAAAAAAGGATAAACTTAGAAAAATGTACAAATGAAGCATGTGGGTGAAAAGACCAGATCAATGAGTGGGGGGCATAGAAGACACCATGACATGACATGGGTTGCAAATAAATAAGTTTCTAGGAGAAATCAAGAAATGAACAATATTTTCAATACAGTCATAGCAAAAACCTTCCTAAAATCTTGAGAAAGAGATGCTCCTCCACACTGGAGACACATAGAACACCAAGCAGACAGGGCCAGAAAAGGAACTCCCATGTCACGTCACAGTCAAAACACTAACTGTGCAGAACAAGAAAGAACACAGAGCAGCAAAGAGAAATTCCCGGCCACCTAGAAAGGCAAGCCCATCAGAATAACTACTGATTTCTCAGTGGATACCTTGAAAGCCCGAAGGACTTGGAATGATATGTTTCAAGTCCTAAAACACCTCAATTGCCAACCCAGACTACTATACCAGGTGAAATTATCAGTCATAATTGAAGGAAGAAGAAACCTTTTCCAAGACAGCAGGCTGAAACAACTGATGACCACCAAGCCAGCTCTATAAAGAATACGAGAAGGAATACTTCTGAGGGAAGAGACCAAGGAGCTACAGGGAATAGACACGTCATGTTCAGGTAGTTGTTATGCAATTGGGGACTAAGAAAGCAGCAGACACTGCAAGATGACAGGAATCAACACTCCTTCAATAATGACTCTGAATATTAACTGATAATGAAAAACAGATAAGACAAGAAAATACTATCCATCTCTGCTGTCTCCAGGAAACCCCACCACCATAAAAGATGCCACTGTCTTAGGGGAAAAAATAGTCCAAGCAAATGGAACCAGGAAACAAGCAAGTGTCGCTACTCTAATATCTGACTAAACAGACGGAAGCAAACAAGAAAGCCACTCCAACTGATCAAGGGAACAATCCATCTAAAGGACATTACAGTTCTCAACATATATGCACAAAACACAGGTGCACCAAGCTCATAAAACAAATGGTACTAGAGGTGAAATAAGAGGTTAATCCCAACATAATAATGAGTGAGGTAATCTCAATAAAACGTAGACTGAGAAACAGTGGAGTTAAATGATGGCATATCAAATGAGCCTAAATACATATATACAGAATATTCTCCCCAAGCACTATAGAATACCCATTATCCTTATCAGCCCTTGGAACATTCTCTGAAGTAAGTCTCCAATAGACAAAGTAAGACTCAAAGCAACTTTCAACAAATATAAGAAAATTAAAATAACTTCTTGTATTTTATATAACCACATGGAATAAAATTAGAAATCAATTGCAAGAGAAATTATGAAAAAAATATACATAAACCCATGCAGATTCAATGAAATTGAATTCAATTGAATTCAATGAAGAAATCAGGAAGATGGGCTGAAGAGATCCTCAGTGGTTAAGCTACTTGCCTGTGAAGCCTGACAACCCAGGTTAGAGTCCCCAGTAATCATGTAAAGCCAGATGCACAGAGTGGCACATGCATTTGGAATGCATTTGCAGTGGCAAGAAATCCTGGCAAGCTCATTCATATTCTCTCTCTCCCTCCCTCCTTTCCTCCCTCTTTCTCTCTCTTTCTCCTTCCCTTCCTTCCTTGCAAATAAATAAGGTTAAAAAAGAAATCAAGAAGAAAATTTTAAATCCCTCGAATTGAATAAAAATGAGTACACAGCATACCAAAATGTATGGGATACAATAGAGGCAGTTCTAGAAGGGAGTTTGTAGCTCTAAATGCCTACATCAAAAAAAATCTGAAAGATCTCAACAAATAGCTTAATGATTCACCTTAATGCCTTGGAAAAACAAGAACAAACCAAACCCCAAAAACAGTAGAAAGGAGAAATCATTAGGATCAGGACAGAAATCAATGAAATAGAAACAAAAAAGATACAATGCAAAGTCAATGAAACAAAAAGCTGGTTCTTTGAAAAAATAAACAAGACTGACAAACCCTTAGCCAATTTAACCAAAAGAAAGATAAGGCACAAATTAATAAAATTAGAGAAGGGAGAGATTACAACAAATGTCAACAAAGTTCAGAAAATCACAAGGACATACTTTAAAAACCTATATTCCACCAAATTGGATAATCTAAACAAAATGAATGAATTTCTAGATGTACATGATCTACCAAATTAAACCAAAGGGAAGGAATATTTTTAAACTCTTTCTATGAAGCCAGTATTACTCTAATAACAAAACCAGATAAAGGCACAACAAAATAAAATAAAATTATAGACCAATCTCTCTGATGAACGTAGGATGCAAAAATTGTCAGTGAAATACTTGAAATTTGAATTCAAGAAACCATCAAGAGTACCATGCACCACAATCAAGTGGACTTCCTTCCAGAGATGCAGGTGGTTCAGCATGAATGTAATATATAACATGAATGGACTCAACCACAGAAATCAGAGGATCCACTAAATTGGTAAATAAAAAGCCTTTGACAAAATCTATCATCCCTTCATGAGAAAAGTCTCAGAAAAGCTAGTAATGTATCTCAGTATAATAAATGATATCTATGACATCATGCTCAATGGAGAAAAATTCAAGGCATGCCCACTAAGATCAGGATCAAGACAAATTCTCTCTACTCCTATTCCACACAGTGCTTGAAGACTTAGCTAGAATAATAATACAAGAGGAGTAAAAGGATAGAAATAGGAAAGGATGGAGTTAAATCCTGATTTGCAGATGATATGATTCTATATTTATGGGATCCTAAAGATTCCACCTCTAGTTGATAACTACTTTCAGCAAAGTGACAAGATACAAAATTAATTACAAAAATCAGGAGCTTTCCTGTATAACAATGACAAAGGTTGGAGAAAGAAATTAAGGAAGTAATCCCATTCACAATAGCCTGAGAAAATAGTAACTTGGAATAAACCTAACCAAGAAA
The DNA here is from genome assembly GCA_004024765.1 of Zapus hudsonius. Lineage (NCBI taxonomy): Eukaryota > Metazoa > Chordata > Mammalia > Rodentia > Dipodidae > Zapus > Zapus hudsonius. The sequence continues at coordinate 18,165 of PVHP010011368.1, read as the reverse complement.
GGGAAAGATATTAACAATTAAAACCTTAAAGCACTGAAGAAAGAAATTAGGAAGATACTAGAAAATATAAAGACCTTTCATGCTCATGGATCAGAAGAATTAATATTGTGAAAATGGCCATCCTACTGAAAGAAATCTAAAATTCAATGCAAACCCAATCAAAATCCCAGGGCCATTCTTCACAGAAATAGCAAACCAATCCCAATATTCAGACAGAAGTACAAAAGTCTACAAATAGCCAAAACAATCCTGAGCAAAACAAATACTACTGGAGGTTATCACCGTTCTTGATTTCAAGTTGTCCTATGAGCCATAGGAATAAGTCAGCAAAAAGCAGACATGTGCATCAATGGACCCAGGCATCAGTTCAAGTAACTGCAACCACCTGATTGTAGACAATGATGCCAAAAGTACTCATTGGAGAAAATTCACCACAGTCAACAAATGGTGCCAGGGAAATTGGACATCCACATGCACAAGGATGAGGCTAGATCCTTATTTCTTACCCTGCACAAAAACCAACAGCAAATGGACTAAAGACCTCAATGGGAGACCCCAAACTCTGAAGCTGCTGAAGGAAGAAGTGGGGAGCATGCTCCAAGATATAGACATAGGTAAGGGTTTTCTGAATAGAAATCGTCAGCATTGATAAATGGGACCCCATGAAATCTAGAAAGCTTTAGTACAACACAGGCAGGAAATGTTCAGCTGAGTGAAGAAGCAGCCTACAGAAAGGGAGAAAAATGTCAACTACACATCTATCAGAGAATTGTTAGCTAGAATATACAGTGAATTCAAAAAACTAAACACCCAGAAAATTAACAGCCCAATCAAAAACAGACAGCCCACGGAGGAGGATATCCAACTGATCAGGGAGGGGGAGGGGGGAATTGGGGAATTTGGGATAACAACTCATGGTTTGCCCACTAAATAATGTAACTCATTATGGACAATAAATTTATTTTAAAAAAAAGTGGGCTATGGAACTGGGTAGAGAGTTCTCAAAAGAACTACCCGAGCTGGAAAGGTGGCTCAGCAGTTAAGTTATGAGAAAATAAAGCCTAAAGGTCTGGGTTGATTGCCCAGCACCCATGTAAAGCCAGATGCACAAAGTGGCGCATGTCTGGAGTTCATGTGCAGTAGCACTAGACCGTGGTGTGCACATTATCTCTCTCCCTCTCCCTCTCTCCTCTCTCTCTCTCTCTTTCTTTCTCTATATATCTATCTCTATCTCCTTACAAATAAATCTAAAAAATTATTTTCAAAAAGAATTATAAATGTCTAATGAATATTTTTAAAGTGTTCATCATCCTAGCCGGGCATGGCGGTGCATACCTTGATCCCTCCCAGCACCTGGGAGGCAGAGGATCACCATGAGTTGGGCACCAGCCAGGGTTACTGTGTGAGTTCCAGGTTAGCTGGGGCTAGATTGAGACCCTATCGCAAAAACAAACTGCTGAGAAGAAATGACAGTGGAATATCGAGCACTGAGACATCTCTATCACACCCTCCAAGGCCCGCAGTCCATTATGGGAGAGGTGGCAGAAAGAATGTAAGAGCCAAAGGAAGGGAGGAGTTCTTACATTGCTGTCCTCCAGACACAAAGTAACTTTGACATTCATGACCTCACAGTGCCTGACATAAGACCTTCATGATAGGAGGGAAAAAGGATGACATCAGAATAGAAGAGAGACTAATTGGAAAGAAGGGATTCAATACAGGGTGAGCCTGAGAGGCTGGAGATGGGGGGGGGATTACCATGGTTTAATGTCTATTACTTATTGAAGTTATCAATAAAGGTTTTGTTAAACTAAGAAAATAGTGTTCATCATCCTGAGCCATTAGAGCAATGCAGGTAGCATTCCATCTCACTCTGGTTGAAGCAGCTCACGTGACAAAGCAAATGACAAGTGCTGGACCTTCATTCACCATGGTGAAAATGCAAGCTGGCGGAGCCAGTATGGAAATCAGTGTGGAGGTTTCTCAAAAAGCTGGGGGAAAAAGGGCTGGAGAGATGGCTCAATGGTTAAGGTGATTGCCTCCAGTGCCTACGGACCTGGGTTCATTTCCCCAGTACCTACATAAGCCAGATGCACAAAGTGGCATCTGGAGTTCATTTGGAGTGGCTAAAGGCCATGGCGCGCCCATTCTTCCCCACCTCCCATCTCTCTGCTTGAAAATAAATAAAATGTTTTTTAAAAAGAAAAAAGCTAAAAATAGATCTACCATATTACCTAGCTATACCTAAGGACTCTACACTGTACTTCAGATACTTCCTCCGCCATTTTTATTGCTACTCTATTCACAAGAGCTATGGTATAGAACCAGCCTAGATGATCAGCTGGTGAATGGACTGAAGATGTGGTACTTAGACACAGTGGAGTGGATTAGAAATGAACATTCTGAATGAAGTAACCCCAGCATAGATGGACGATGCTACATGTTCTCTCATGCAGGGACCCTAGCTTTGAATTTCTAGATTAGTGGGCAGAAGTCAGAATGAGCTCCTGTAGAGAAATTGGGGACAGGGATGAGGACAAGGGAGGGATGTGGTGATGGGAAATAAATCAGAACTAAGGACATGTGAATAAACCTTAGAGAAATCTCCTTCCTCCCTATGGGTCAGCTTCCTCCCTATGGGCCAGCTTCCTCCCTATGGACTAGCTTTCTGCATGCCAGAAGATCTAGGCAAGCTGCTACAGAAAAAGTCCTAGTCAGCGGTGGACCCTGTGTATTCCACTCCTTCTATGGCATATTGCATTTATTTTTGACTTTGGTTGTGCTCTAGACACAAGTATTTTTGTTGTTCTTTGTCATTTGCTGGTTCATATGGATAGAATCAACTCACATTAATTTTTCTGTCAGTCATAGATTCTCCTTCTTTATGACTGTACCTACAGTGACCAGACTATCACAAAGTATTCACTTATACTAACTTCCAAAAGATCTATAATTACAATGTTTCATGGAATTTAATAGGATCATTATTTGCTAACATTCCCAATAGCACACAGCAAAATGAGACCTGCTCCAAATGAATATATCACTGGTCTATCAATGCAGTGTCTCACATAAAGTGGATGGAAGATTCCAAAGGTGAAGTGAACTGTGCTTGTGAGGTAGTGTGAATGTGGCATGTCCGTCCCCGGCTGAGGGAGCCTTGCTGAAGGAGTGTTCCAGAGTCCAGCCCCACTGGATGCTCAGGAGCTCACTTTGGCTGCTTCCTCTCCACTGCTGTGATGCCCAGCTTTCTGATCATGCCTTGCTTCCCCACCATGAAGAAAATTCCCCTCAAAACTGTCAGCTGAAATAAACCCTTTCCTTCCAGAAGCTGCTTCTGGTGGGGCATTTTGTCCCAAAACAGAGAAGGTAAGTGCTGCAACCTGTCTGATTACAGAGTGAACTTCACATGATAACGTGGGGGTGTGAAAAGTTTGTGAGTGGGGCCAGGAAATGCTGAAGCTAACATTTCGAAAGCCCGATGTTAGTGTTCAGGAGACTGAAGATTCAAGGAAACAGTGTGCAGGAAGAAATGGGAAGGGCATTGAGAGATGGGAAGAAACAAGCAACTGTGATATCTTGGAGACTTGGTTTAAGAACAAAACCGATCATATGAATCCTCCAAAGCATCATCATAATAATGCTAACCTTGTAAAAGATCAAAACATAGCCACTTCCCTGGGAATCAGTCAGAATCATCTTCCACAGAGTTAATGCCATCCACCAGGCCCTCCTGTCTTCCTCAGAGCTCATGGTCTGACTGCACTACAACACACTCACACACACACATACACACTCACACATACATACACACAGACTCATACACACATACATACAGACTCACACACACATTTATACACTCACACTTACACAAACACACATACACAGACTTACACACACATATGCACACACACATGCACACACTACACAGACACACACATATGCACACACTCACACGTATACAGACACACACATGCACAGACTCACATGCACACACATATGCACACACACAGACTCACACACATATGTACACACTCACACACACATATCCATATACTCTCACACACACAGACTCATACACACATATGCACACTCACACACATGCACACACATACAGACATACAGACTCACACATGCACACACACACAGACTCACACACACATGCACACACTCACACATAGAGTCAGAAACAGACTCACACACACATATGCCCTTGTGCTCTCAGATTTCACGCAGTTTCTCCCACAGAAAAGACAATTGGCCTCTTACTGAGCACCTGGTATGTAGCAGTAGTTACATCCTGACCAGACCAGTGAATCTTCCAGCCAAGGCTGTGGTAGTAACTCAGCCTTACTTTACAGAGAGAGAAAATGAGACTCAGATAAAAAGATTTTATCAAACTGGGAGTAGTGGTGCACGCCTTAAATCCCAGCACTGGGGAGGCGGAAGTAGAAGGATCACTGTGAGTTCAAGGCCAGCCTGGGTCTATACAGTGAATTCCAGGTCAGCCTGGGTTAGAGTGAGACCCTACGTCAAAAAAGGAGGGGGCTGGAGAGATGGCTTAGCAGTTAAGGTGTTTACCTGCAAAGCAGAAAACCCAAGTTCAATTCCCAGTACCCTTATTGAAGCCAGATGCACAAGGTGGCACATGTGTCTGGAGTTCATTTGCAGTAGCTGGAGGTCCTGACATAACCATTCTCTCTCTCTCTCTCTCTCAAATGAGTAAAATATTTTTTTTAAATTTGATCAAGCATCAAAGTTGAAAGAGAGAGGGGAGGACAAAGAGATGCACAGAAAGAAAATAATGCTTTTATTTCAATAACATTTTGTAGTTTAAAGTCCATCAGCATAATTTACTTCGAAAAACATTATTTCTTTGCATCCTAAAGATAATTCAGAGATCAGTCGGAGAAGGAATTTTGCAAGGGCAGCTTTTAGATAACAGTATTTCAAGCCATTAGGCCTACACTTGGGCATGGAGATCTTCCTCTCAAAATACCAGTTTCCTCCATGTTCCCTGTAATTGGCAAGATCTCTGCTCCCCTGGCAAGTGTACTGAGTCATCCCTTCTTCACAAACTAGTCTCGAGTGTTTACCCCATGTATGAAGTCAGACTTTTGCAAAGCTGATGTTCTCTGCGCATGTGGATTCTGACCTTTCAAGTGACCTGAACATGGCTTGCCCACCCGGCTTGGTGCCAAAGCCTGGAGAGTAAAGTGAGGGCTGCGGAGATGGTTCGGTAGATAAAGTGCTTGTCACACAAGTGTGAGTACCTGAGTGTGAGCTTGACCCCGAGACCCCACTTCACAGGAGCCCAAGTACAGCTACAGCAAGATGGGAGCTGCTCACCACAAAAGACCCTGCCTTGGAGAGAGCAAAGCAAGGAGCACCACCCGAGGTTAAGGTCATCCTCTGAGCTGCACACAAACACACGACACAAGGGATGTGGTATGTGCACACATGAACACACACAACGACAACAAAATAAAGTAAAACTTTACAATTTTCAGGAAGAGGGAAGTGAGTTGTGCCTTTGCTGTGCTTGTTCATGGAATGCTCTGAATCCTGCCCTCTTCCCACCAAGAACAGGCAGCCGTTGACAACGCCGGATTCTTACAGAGTCCAACTGTGATTTCTTACAAACACTTATCTATCACTCATCAATTACCTTCTGTTATGAAAATATCAAGAAAATTCTGAAGGGAAGAAAATCACAAAGCTTTCATTATCCAGCCAACATGTTCATCTTCCCTTTCTGGCCCAGGAAGGTGTTTTACCCTGGAGTGGAAGAGGTGGGGGAAGAAGTTACTTTTGCCACAATGAAAGTGAGGAAAGGTGGCATCGGTCACATGCTCACAGATAAACATTTGCACAAAACAGATAATGGCTTGTTTTGCACCTATTTTACATATATTTCCCCCAGCTCACCAAAACGATTATGCTCAAAGCCCACGTCTATTATTCCCTCACCAGCCTCCCAGCAATTGAGTTCTCTGAATAAATACAGGTGGTGAGTTACAATTAAAATAATGAGGCCCTGCAGGTCCAATGTCCTTGCACGCAGTGAAAGGTGTGTGCTAATTGCAGGAGCAGAGGGGTGTTTTTTTCCCTCCATTTTGCTTCACTTTGATTGGTGGATTGGCACTTTAAATAAAGGTTTCTGATCTTCGGGGACTGAGAGATACAGAGAGAGACCCAGGCACAGGCCAGAAAAAAAACTTAATCTTCTTTTCTAGAACTCTCTTGATTGGCATCATCAGGCCGAGCGCACAGTGAATGCCAGCAGCTAAGGTAAACGTGATTTTCTCTCTCCCTTCCTATCTTCAGCTCGGGTAAAACGTGATTTTCTCCTCTCCATGTCTCCTCTAAGTTCTCTCTTCTTACCTCCAGACAGCCTTCATAAAGAGTACGTGTTGTCATGTGTCACCAGATGCTGAATGACAGCTTGTTGTAACTGTTAGCATGTTCCAGAGAAGGCATGACTAATACCCACCCAATTAGGCAAAAAAGTTATGGACGGATCTTTGTAAAATGCTTGATTGTTAGTGATCACGCCTAATGTAGAAAGTAACAGAGCAAGAGCACATCTCTTCACTCGTCTCCATTGTGCAAGAGTAGAGAGAGCTGGACTTCCAAAAGGAATGGCAAGAGGAAGGAAAACTGAGTGAGGGGATGTATTTCCCACTGAGATCAGAGGAAACTAAACTATCCAGCTTACCCTAAGCTGAGTAAGGTTGGTTTTTCCATGGTGATATAGATGACCTAAACATCAATTCTATACCCTATATGTCTGCAAATAAAGGAGTATTGTGAAACAATTGTCGGTTGCATGACTTTTCAAATGCATTTCAAACTTTATCCTGGAGGTTGAGCATACCATGACCCTCTGTGAATGCTACTTGAAGAGCCAGTATGTCACTTAGCTAAAGAGATGTGATTCATTTTACGAAACGAAGCCCAGCATTTATAGAATATTTATGAAGTTTGTTGTTAAATGTACACTTACACTATAGCTCCACACAAACTGCTGAGCTGTTTTTCACTTCTTGTCTGTTCACTCCAGCAGCCACCAAATGAAAATCAGCTGTTTAGAAACTTGTTGGGTTTTATTGCTTTTTAAAAATCTGTCTTTTTGTTTTTGTTTTTGTTTTTGTTTTTGTTTTGGAAGAGCAGCCTCACACTCACTTTGTAGTTCTGAATGAAAATCTACTTGATTGATTTCTCCACTCAACTGTGTCTAGATTCCACTATTCAAGATGAAGGACCTGGTCCTGTTCCTGTGCCTCCTGAAAATGAGCTTTGCAGTGCCGGTGAGTCACCCCCAGGGCTGCCTAGCCAGCTACTGATTCATGGTCACACAAGGTTGTCCCCCAGGGGCTGGTCACACGAGCTGAGAAACCACTTAACCCAGTGGTGTAGTTCCTATGGAATGAAAACCCAAGGCCCAGATGTCCTCCATTTTTCCCTACTGGTATTTCTGATTATTGGAATATGAAATATTTGAAATGTTTAAAATGAAAGTATCTTACATTTTTAAAGCTAATTTATAAATATAGTTGTATGTCTTAACAAATTTCAAAGAACCCATTAAGTATAGTAATGCAGTGCTTTGAATAAAACTGCTTTTAAAGGTGTGATGCTTGTGGGATGGTCGGGCAGACATCCACTTTCTGAGATTCTTTTCTACTGAAGAAAAAGTACCCTGGATGCCTTGATATCATCTTTAAAAAAACACACTAATCAGCTGGTGTAGACCTAAAATACTATTTAAAGACTTGTTTAAACCTTTTGAATGGGGGAGGGGCTGGGGAAATGCTTCAGTGATTAAACGTGCCTGCTTACAAAGCCTCGTGGTTCCCAGGACCCACATAAAGTCAGATGCACCAAGTGGCGCATGTGCCTGGAGTTTGTTTGCAGTGGCTGGAGGCCCTGGTGTGCCCATTCTTTCTCTCTCTCTTTCTCTCTCTCTCTCTCCCACACACACGCACACATTCTCGCTCTTTCTTCCCCCTTCCTGTATTTTTTTAAAACAAACCTTTTGAATGGAAATCCAATTAGGTTTCACACATGACTTTCTTAATCTATGACCTCACATCATATCCCATACACAAAAAGCATATAGGTTTGTGGGAAGCATATGAAAATTCAACTTGTGTTTTTATCCCCTTTGCTTTTGATATGATGACCCCTGGGCTCATCCTTTCTTGCTTCCTGTTCCTTGTTGTGTGAAAACCACAGCCTCTCCTTTTCAAGAGACATCGCCCCTGTGCTAATGAAGCTTGACATGGGAGCCAAATTATTAAATATTACAGTTCTTCTAGATGACTTGAATTCTCTTCATTCTGTCCAAAGGACAGTCATTCAAGTAATGAACCAACATGGTAGCCTGTGAGCTAGACTTTGTAGGACTCCTACCTGAAGCAGACGCTGTGCAAGAACACAAAATGACTCTTCTTTCTATGTAGGCGTTTCCTCAACAACCTGGGGCACAAGGTATGGCGCCACCCGGCATGGCTAGTTTGAGCCTTGAGGTATGTGTTTTCAGAGTTTTTGTATATAATACTTACATTATTGTGTCCTTCACTAATGGAGAGATATGAAAGGTTGTGAATAGTACTTATATTAGTGTGTTCTTGATTATGGAGAGATATGAAAGTTCACTTCTCAGTTTTCCTGGTCAGAACTCTTTGCCATCCTGAACAACTCTAAAGAAGTTAATGACATTTATTAGAATTTAATCTAATTCTACTAAAATTTTTCACTCTCGGATGTCTTGGCTTTTAGCTCATCTGTGAATCAGAGCAATACTAACATATATAATATCTTAAATCTAATTATTAAATTCATTGAAGCACATCATTATGTAGTCAAAATGGTTTCTACTAGCATTCTTATAGGATAAAGTTCTCATGATAAAAGTTTATCCATATAAAATTTGCTTATAATAAGTCCTATAAAAGGGAATCAATAGGAGGGAATAAGAGAGGGCTAGGGGATGAATATGAACAAAATACACCATACATGTATGGAGATGTCATAGTGAAACCCATTATTATGCATAATTAATACATGCTAATAAAAACATAGATAGAAGTTCTAGGAATAGCACTGATCGTATACCATGATCCCTCCTACAGAGGCCCGTTTAACTTATTGCAGTTCTCATAAAAATATACGTTCTATTTAGAAAAACATAGAATTTTTAACAATACTTGTGAGGTCATCAGTAGAATTCTCACAAGGTCCTACAAGACTTCATTGCACCATCTGGGAACCAGGTAGTCACTGCACTATCTATCCATACCTTGCATGGAAGCTAACTAACTTCATTGAGAAGTTTGCTGCACTTTCTACTTTAAATTCCATCTAAAGCACCCTGATTCTCTTTCCATTTCTAAAGTAAAACAAAGCCAAGTGTGGTGGATTTTAGCAGTAATCCCAACACACAAGGAGGCTGAGGCAGGCACATCATGAAACTGAGGCCAGTTAGGGCTACACAGCAACAGCCTGTCTCAAAAAAAAAATTTAAAAAGCAAATTCCTTTTCAATATGATTCATAAAAGACAAAATAACTTAAGAGAGGCTGGAAATAAGGCTCAGTGGTTGAAGGCATGAGGTTCGATTTCCCCTGTTCCCATGTGCAGCCAGATGCACAAAGTGGCACCTGCATCTGGAGTTTGCAGCAGCTGTAGGCCCTGGGATGCTCATACTCCCTCTCATTGTCTGCCTCTTTCTCTGTCTCTATCTGTCACAAATAAATAAAAACAATAACGATAATTTAAGTTAGGGGAAAGAAGTTAATAATGCACTACTCCCACAGTTCTACTTCTAGAGGAATGAGCTGGTTTCCTGGACTTCAGTGTGACCTCCACTTAATACTTACTTCCCTTTAATTAATGGAAAAGCAAGCTCATTATTAATAGAATGACATCAATGTAAACCACGTTTCATTTTCACATTTCAGTGAAGATCTGGGTCTACTTTTGTTTTATTCAAATTGACACACCCCAAATTTTGTGCTGATAATGTCAGACGTCATGAGAACTCGGAGGTGCCGAAGGGGCAGGTGACAAATGTGAGAAACGCTGACCCACTTCTTTTCTTCACAGACAATGAGGCAGTTGGGAAGCCTGCAGGGACTCAATGCACTTTCTCAGGTAACTATAAGAGAGGAAGAGCTCTACAAGGAAAGCTTTGACTCTCCTGTGCTTCCTGTGCAGATAGGAGAAGTGGATGCAGCACTGGGGCCAGCATTTAGGAACAGGCATCATCCTCCAGGGTGACAGAACGAATGAGTGACTGAGCTAGCCCAAAATGGTAGTCAGGAGTGATGACTCCCACGTGTAACCCAGAACTTGGGAGACAAAGCAGGAGAATGCCACAACTTCAGGGTCAGCCTGATCTACATAATGAGCTCCAGACCAGCCTGAGCTATTGTGAGAGAACCTCAAAAAATTAATAATGCGTCGTGGGAGAGGAAAGTAAAACAGCATTAACCAGCACTCGCTGGCTCTGAAGGCTGAAGCAGGAGCACTGCAGCTCATGAACCAGTCTGTGCCCTGTCTCAAAACAAGCAACGTGCATGTATGTATAATTATTTTTAGCCAAAATTAGCCTTTCTTGCACTAATGACTTGACTATATGACCAAACACAAAATCTTTAAAAGTTAAATCTCAAACAGGTTTATGGAAGCACTGTGACCTGGTCCAGAGCAGGTCTTACGTCTGAGTGCTTCTTAGCTGCCAGGCAGGAAGTTGGCCTCTCGAAGTTATGTCTACTAGAAGGGGACCTGGCCAGTCTGCCTTAGACTACCAAGAGCATGCTTTACTTTCTGTTCACATTTCATAATCCTGAAGCCTAAGTGTGCTGTTCTCTCTCTCTCTCTTCCTCTATGTCAGCAGTATAACAGACTTGGCTTTGGAAAAGCATTTAATACCTTATGGCTGCAAGGTCTCCTCCCGCCACCTTCCTCTTTCCCATGGTTACAACCAACGGAGCATGAGACGCAACAGGTAAGTTAATTCATCAACGTGCTTAAGACTTCAAGCTTCCAAAACTTCCAAATCTTTCCCTCCTTGCCCTCTCAAAACTGCTACCTACTAGTAACAAACTATCCTAATGCCAAATAAACCAACTGTTTATTTATACTGTTCTTAGAAAGTTTTTTTAATGTTAACCAATTTGCATACTTATTTCAAATAGAAAGATGTAGCCTCTAAAATATGAGATCTATATTAAAGATACCAGCAATAACAATAAACAACCCTCGGAAATTAAAACAGACATGCTAGATAATTTTAATTTCAATCAAAATTTCTGAAATTAATACCCAAAGGCCAATTTCAAGTCATAATAAGCATCGTGCTTAAACACCATGAGTCTGACAGAAATCAAAACACATATCAACCAATTAATCATTATTTACTAGGTGACTGATAAGCCTATTAGCCAAGTTGTGGTTTGAGAGTAGGAATAAAAACATTTTAAAGTGGCTCCAAGGTTTACAAAATTTTAAATCTGACGAGAGATAAGACACCATATCCCAGTGTGTTAAGTTTTCAGATAATGAATACCATATGAGTCATCATGGGTTGTGATTAAAGAAACAAAATTATTATGGCATCTCCATGCCAGCTTGAGGAGTTTCAATCAATCTATGAATGACACAGAGAGAGTCACCACCAGAGAGAATTTCCTGCCTAAAACTACAGTCAGCAAACGTGTCAAGGTGACTGTCACTTCATTTGTTTCCAGAACAGATTCCAAAATGCAGAAATTTCATTAGTATTTTAATTACCCTTTATCCCTGTATTAACTCAAAAACTATATACTAATCACTCACCATCTTCCAGGCACTTAATAGTAACTATGTCAATATGTCAGAGACCAGGGCCATAGGATGAGGGAGAGAGTGGTAAATTAAAACGTGCACAGGTAGTCGTGGTTACCCAGAGGAAGAAAGGACTCACTCCACCAGTAAGTGCAGGTATGTGGCTGTCCACCTCCCCAGCAATAGCAGTCCCAGAGAAGCTAGAGAGGTAAGTGCACACCCAGCTTTCTCCAGTAACAGTGACTCTCTCCCGCCGTCAACTCTTCTGCAACACCACTCTTCCAAACAGCAGCAGCCAAGCCCCATTGCTGTAGAAATTCTAGGCACCAGAGCTCAATGAACCATCCCTTCCTGACACTCTTTTCAAATTTCTCTACAGTATGAATATTCTTTGCCTGTGCACCCCCCACCTCTCCCATCACAGCCATCCCTGAAGCCTCACCAGCCAGGCCTGAAGCCGTTCCTGCAACCCACTGCTGCCACGGCCAACCAGGACACAGCCCAGAAGGGAGGGCCTCAGCCTCCAATGCACCCGGGACAGCTGCCCTTGCAAGAAGGAGAACTGACCGCAGACCAGCAGCAGGAGGTGGCTCCCTCTGAGAAGCCACCAACTCCTGAGGTAACTCTTCTCCCAAGCTACATCAGGATCGCCTACCACCCAAAAAACCAACAGGCAGGCCATATTTAAATAATTACAGCCCTAAGGCCTAATGCACTAAAAGACAAATATATTATTAATAGATCTTTATTGTAAGGGCCCACATTGTTAGTAGAAAATAAATATCCATGTCTATCCTGACTGGAAGAGGCCACACAGGTTCTAAACGATCTGTGCCTCTAATCTTGGTGTGATGAAGGTTTCATAGGAAGTAGAAAACCTTGAAGCATTCCAGGCTCACTGCCTGGAATGAGAGAGTGACTGCTCCCTCGGCACAGCAAGTACGGTGTTTATCATGACTTCTGTGTAGAGAAAGTAAGACCACACAAACGCACCTTGTAATCAAGAGAGAAGAACAGTGACAGAAAAAGAAAGGCTCTGGATAGCCAGTATGCTGCAGGAACTGAATATTCCCCTCTTGTCCTGCCTGAAATCCTAGAAATAGTGAGTCCTTTTTAAAGAGAAGAGGACAGACTTCGAGTGGTTACCAGTTTTGCCTGAAATTGCATAAAAAGTAACAGAGACAGTATCAAACCGCCCAAATGTGCACTGGTTCCAAAGTTCATTGCCAGTTACTCGGCCATGTACAGCAAACGGTGACAGACATGCCTCAACCTCCCGCTGGTGTATTTGAGTCTGCTCAGTAAAAGACCCATAGTAAACTCGAGAGTCATCCCAGGGCCAATAGAGAACATACATTTTAAAGTGTGTTATTATGATTATAAATAAGATACATGTGCACTCACTTGATCTTTTTTGACTGATAACTTTAACATTTTTTCTATGAGATAGATGCCAATAATGGATTTTGCTGACCCACACTTTCCATCAGTAAGTACAGATCTCAATGAAATACTGTCTTGGGGGGCTGGAGAGATTGCTCAGTAGTTAGGCACTTGCTATCAAAGCCTAAGGCCCCAGGTTCCATCCCCCAGTACCCATGTAAAGCCAGATGCACAAGGTGGTGGCAAAAGCATCTGGAGTTCATTGGCAGTGACTGAAGGCCCTGGCATACCCAATATCTATTTCTCTCTCTCTCTCTCTCTCTCTCTCTCTCTCTCTCTCTCTCTCTCTCTCTCTCTCTCTCTCTCCTCTCCTCTCCTCTCCTCTCTCTCTCCTCTCCTGTCTCTCTCTCACACACAAATAATAAAATATATTTTAAAAAGAAATACTGTCTTTGGGAAAAAAATCTCTACTTTTCAAGAGTTGAATGTACTTTTTTAATTTCCCCATTATCTATGAATGTGAGCTATTATGTTCCTTTCTTCCTAAATATTAAGCACTAATTTTTCATACTAATCCATCTGAAATGCGTTTATAACCCTTGGGCATAACTGTAATGGAACCTGGCCTGTATGAATTATTTACTCTGTTTTCTACCACTTAAAGGTGTTCCAAATCGCCCATGTAATATCTCAGGGGCCAATGGCACAGAATAAACCTCCTGCAGTAAGTTTTTATGGTTCACTTCCACTTCGTTGTTTGGAATTTGCTTATAAGTTTTTACGTGGAAAATGCATCTTGGTATAATTGTTTTGTTCTGTTTAGTTTTATCCAGGAATGTTTTACATGTCCTATGGAGCAAATCAGCTGGTAAGTCCATATTCTATTTTTTAAAGTATTCTGTTATCTTAAAGGCTAAAATTATAAAAATCCATACCTTACACAAGGCATTCCAAATAAATATTCCCTAATTACTTACATTTATAATTGAAATAGAAGGGTAGGGCTGGAGAGATGGCTCAAAAGATACTTGCTTGCAAAGCCTGATGGCCTGGGTTTGATTCTCCAGAATCCACATAAAGCCAGAGGCACAAAGTGGCCCATGTGTCTGGGGCTCTTTGCAGTGGTACTAGGCCCTGGTGTGCCCCTTCTCATGCATTCTCTCTTTCTCTCTCTCTCCTTCCCTTCCCCATCCCTCTCTCCCTCCTTCCTCACAAACAAATATTTAGCAATATCAGTGTGGCATTCTTCCCTATTTGGATAATTGTAGCCAAGTATACACACACACACACACACACACACACACACACACACACACACACACACACACCTGCATTAAAGTAACTTTTAGATCTGGCAGACCAGCTGTGCTTATTCAATAGTGACTCTGCCTCTGGACCCAGCACTGATATTAGCCTTACGGGAAGAGTGAGCGGCTTTCCTTGGTCTTGAGTAGATGCACAGGTCTGAGAAGGCAGCTGGCTCATGATATGACACACTGCTTCTTTTTAAACAGAACGCCCCTGCCAGACTTGGCTTCATGAGTTCAGAAGAATTGCCTGTGAGTAATCTCTTTTAGCTCTTCTTAAAGTAACGGTCCGGGAAGAACGGATACAGATGGCTGCTACAGCAGACACTGGCCACACAAGCAACCAAAGGATCACAGGACTCTGGTCTAACCACGCCAAAACCAAAGCCCGGCTCGAAGGATCGGAAGGAGCCAGGCGTGGTGGCACTCGCTAGACACCAGTACTGGGAGGTGGAGGCAGGAGGGTCACACAGTTACAGACAAGTCTTGGCCACAGAGCAAGTTCACGGCCACCTGGAATACATGAGACCCTGTCTCAAAAAGAATCTGTTTTCATCATATGTCTTGGTCATTTATTCCTGGGTGAGGACCATTTTGAACCTAGGGTTTTGAATGACTCCCAGTATATGAGCAGAAGTATCTCCTCTCCAGTGAGGCCATGACAGTGAACTGTAACTACTTCAAACAACAACAACAAAAAAGTGTAGTTTATACAGATTCCCATTCCTTCTAGAAACATTTATCTCCCCCCCCAAAAAAAAATCAAAGTAACTCCAAACCTCAAAATTAAAAGATAAAAGAGAAACAGAAAATTAAATTTTAATTTTATTTCTTATAAACATCAAGGAATATTAACTCAATGAGAGTGGAATGTTATTGTCAGTCCATATGAAAAGTCTCAGATCTGTGCTCACATAACTTGACCTTTTTCCTCAGAAATTTCCACCTGTTGCAACTGTTAGAGCAGAGAAGAAAACTAAAGCATACTGAATTAATAAGCCATGGTCAACTACATATCCTGTCATATTTATAAATACATGCACACGCTCTCACCAAAAGAAAACTCCCATCTCAACGTTTCCAGTCCCTTCTGTACCAGACAGACACAGGGAGATATGACGGAGCCTAAGGTCTAAAGAATGGGAAAGATAGGAACAGTGACGAATGTCAAGTTCATGGGGTAAGAGAAGGGAGGGAAGGGCAGCTGCTCTCACAGGAGGCTTCTAGACTATCTGCAATTTCACAAGACTGTGGTTTGCGTGTATATACTGACTTCCTTGCTGCTTTGACTCACTTTAAATCTGATCTTCCATTTTCTTGTCATATTTATTGTTTTTCATATGGTACCACAAAATCCTTTGAGGAGAAAACAAAATGTCCTAGAAGTGATGAATATTATTAGATGGCAACCAGTCCTTGCCCTGAAGCTGTAATTTTTAGTCGGCTGTGTTGGCATCACCCTGGCTGGGACCTGCCATCAGGGAGGTCCTCTAAAGCCTCCCTCAGCAAGCAGCTGTGGAGTCCATGCTTTGTTTGTTGGTGGGGTTCCCAGCACAGCTGCTTCCTGCTTTCTTAGCCAGGTGACAGAGGCATCTCTACCTTTCATGGTAGTGCTTCCCTTTCACATACAGAACCCTGTCCACAGTGTTGTTCCAAAGATGGTTCAGGAGCAAATGTGCTTTCACAAGGCTGGCAGTCAGCACTCCTGTTCTCTCAGTGTTCAGAGCTTCTCCATGAATATGGGAGGTATCATTGGGTGGTGTTGTCACCGGAAAGCAACGGTGTTCTTGATTAATGTTTATTTTTCAGGGAGAAAGAGGAAGTCCCATGGCCTATGGAGCTATGTTCCCAGGATTTGAAGGTCTGAGGCACACCCTTAGGGGACTGCGCCCCAATACAGCCAAGGGTGGAGATTTTACTCTGGAATTTGACTCCCCAGTGTCTGCAACCAAAGGCCCTGAGAAGGGGGAAGGAGGTGTAAAGGGTTCCCCACTTGAAGAGACCAACCAAGAAGACCTAGAAAACCAAGCTCTCCTTTCTCACAAAGCACCCGGTGACCATGCAGGACTCCTTGCTTTCCCTAACGACCACATTCCCAACCTAGCAAGGGGCCCTGCAGGGCATCGGCAGGAACTCCCTGGGGTCACCCCAGAAGCTGCTGACCCACTGATGACGCCGGAATTAGCAGAAGTTTATGAGACCTACGGTGCTGATACGACCACACCCCTGGGTGATGGGGAAGCAACTATGGATACCACCATGTCCCCAGACACTCAGCAATCATGGATGCCTGGCAACAGAGTGCACCAGCC
Organism: Zapus hudsonius; assembly: GCA_004024765.1. Classification (NCBI taxonomy): domain Eukaryota; kingdom Metazoa; phylum Chordata; class Mammalia; order Rodentia; family Dipodidae; genus Zapus; species Zapus hudsonius. Next base: position 1,332 of record PVHP010011368.1, on the reverse strand, counting down.
CCAGCTGATGCGGAAGGCGTGGCACTTCCAGGAGCCCTAGCAGCCCGGCAGCAACAGCTGCTTTCTGTGTGTGTGTGCACAGGCCTCCCAGCTCTTCCTCACACTGTACCTTTGTGCTGAAACGCTTACTTCCCTTCTGTGGCAAAGGCATTCAGAGCGCTAAGTGTGTATTAATAAATACAAGTGGCTAGAAATAGTGTAGGCCCCCTTCTTGCTTTCAACACCTTATTAAAATAAAATATGTCAACTCTCTCTGTGATTTAGAACTGCTGTCAATAACATCAGAGCAAGCTCCTCGGCACTTGGGGACCTCGCTCCTAGCTGTCTCAGGCATTAGAGGAACACTCTTGCTGGCTGGCACAACTGTACCCAGGAAATGAGGCACCACTTCTTCCTCTAAGCATAGGCTCGTAGTTCCAGGATCCTAAAGTACTTCATTCAAACTTCATTAAGTGGGGATTGGTGGAGAACCCCTGACTGCTATTACTGGGTTTCATATATTGGATTTTAAATTCTCATTTGTAGAGTATTTTATTTAATCTAGAAAAAGAAAAGGCAATTAGCCTATTTTAAATAAAGAATTTTTCTCACTGGAAATATCAGGAATTGTATGCTTATTATTTACATGTATTTAAGTTGTTAAGAAAAGCATACTCACCCTTACATTTGCTATTCATCAACTCACTTTATTCCATCCATACACTTTGTTTTCATCAGAAGTTTTCTGAATATATGCAGAAGTCGTAGCCCTGGCCAGGCATCAGCTTCTCAGTCCTTCCTTCAAAGAAGAGAATGAGACTGGTTGATGAGCAGACAGAATCACAGGGAAGTTCATTATCTCACAAGTAGATATACTCGGCCCATGCAGGGAGAAGACCAAGCCGTGGGGGCTCCTAGGACCACAGAGACAACACTGGAGAGCCAGGAGGGACCAGACAGCAGCTCTTAGAACAGTGCCATGAAAAGTTGCAGAACAAAGCATCCAAGAAGAAGAGACCCATGAGTCACATGGCAATTAGCTCATTCTTGTAAAACACAACATGGGAAAACAGAATGTAGAAAATGACCTTGGCTTATTATCAAGGCTAGGCGTGTATTTATCAGACTACCTGCCTAAAGTGACAAATTACAACTTCAGATCTGGTCAGCCCTGGAAGTTAGCTCCTGTTCCACTGTCCACTTCTCCCGTTTGTCAGCCCAGATCTCAAACCCCATAGAACTAGATTCTGCCCATCCTTGAGGAAAGTTGGGGGTGTAGCCAGGCACCCTGGGGACTCCATGCAAATGGGCTTGGGTAAAGAAATAGAGACTTTTAGTTTGTGGAGTGGAGGA
>PVHP010011367.1:0-45361 GCA_004024765.1 Zapus hudsonius | reverse complement strand
TTCTCTCATGACTTCCTGTTAGATTACCTTATTATTGTGTTAGCAGTTTCTCCTTTATTTATGAAATTTCATCAGAGTTGCTTAATGCTTCTTAGTATTTTTAACCAAAGATCTGATGCTTAATTGGACTGCAGGGCCACCATGCAAAGAGCACGTCTGCTCTGTTCACAATGCAGTACCTTTGGACACCCAGAGAAGATAGTCTGTTAGTGTTTGTTGAGTCAGACAACGGATGAAAAAATGCTCAGTACTCTTCCCATTGTCTACCTGGAGTAAAGGAAGCACGCATGCTGGAGGTGAGGACCAAGTGAAGGAATGGAGGATTGCAGAATCCTGTTTGAGGTCCTTGCTCTGGCTTGCTCCAGCGGGGCTCCTAGGATATGCGAGGAGAGGGGCAGAGAACTTGTATCCCATTCACGAGGCCCTGGGCTCGATCCCCATCACCTCCTCCCCATTCTGAAGACTCACACTACAAACCAGGTAGCCATAATTCCGTAATTTAGAGTTGAAAGAGTTGTGCACGACTGTCTGTGCTGGTTTAATAACCCTGCACGAGCACTCACACTGAAGGCCTCCAACTGAAACAGGCCATCTTTATTTTCTCTCACCAGAGAAAGTTGGATCAAGTTAAGCAAACAACTATAGTGCAAAAATCTCAAAAGGAGAAAAAGAGGACATTTTTACATCTTGTTCTCACAAATACAGGTTTGACTATTTGTTTCTTTAAAATAAAACCAAAATTAAATACATCGGTGCTGAAAGATAATCAAAGCCAATTCTATCTTACTGTCGTGTCAGGATTAGTCAAAGGCTGTGCTACCATGGAGTAATAGAAGAGAAATATAAATTTACTTAAAATATAATGTCTTCAGTCCTACAATTTCAGTGCTACTGTAAGATAAAATTATCACAGAAATGAATTTACAGTGCCTACATATTGCATAATTCTCAATTAATTGACCCCAAGACACTAAATGCTAAAAAGATTCATATTTCAGTCTCAGTACATAATTTCTGCCTTTATATTTTGTGACTGTGAGATTCAGCAAGTAACTTAGTCACTCTGTATCTAGTTCACTCTTTCGTGAAGCTCACAGTGTATATTCAATATATATTACATGACTATTAACAAAGTTAGCATTGATAAAAGATAACTAAGGAATTGTTAGTAGTAGCTAACTGCTTATATTCAGTACTCTTAGTAATGCCATCATGCAAAGCAAGCATGTCAAACATCTTGAAGATGCAATATTCTTTAAAATAAAAGCACACTTATGTCACATTTATTACAAACACTAAAGAATTGTCGATGGTGAAATGTCCCCTTCATTAAGGAGATACCCAAATGAAAGTGTGACATCTCATGAATGCAGAAACAGGAAGCTTGAACAGTTGCTTTGGACTAATAAGGAATGTTTGCTCTTATTCTACTTGAGAATTCATGTCTCACACATTGTCAAGACACCATAAGAGTTATTAATAACTCCACATATTAAAATTATTAGCTCCAAAGTTAAGTTGTAAAATGAAATGCTCTATCTATCCTCAATTAACTTAAAATTGTTTGGTATGTAAGGAATGAGTTGGTGGTAAGGTCTTGACACTGATCTTAAATGTCATCCTCCAAGTTATCACAAATGAGGTTTGTATTACTTAGATTACTGGCACTGTGACCAAATGGAAAGGAGGCAAGGTTTATTCCAGCTCAAGGCCCCAAGGTGTCCATCCTCTGTGGCAGGGGAGGAGTGGTGGAATAGGTCGGAGCACGGCAGCAGGGGAGTGTGGTGTGGCAGAGGCTGGTCACATCATGGAACCAAAAGCAGAGAACAAGGCAGGCACCAGGTCCTGCTAAGATCTCGAGGCCTCCCCGAGTGGCCTGCTTCTGCCAGCTGGATCCCATCTCTTCAGGCTCCACATCTGGAACACACATTCAAAACTTGAGCCTGTGGGACACATTTCCCATTTTTTGTTTGCTTTTTCTTAGTGTCTTCCCTCTCCTTTTCTTCTTCACTTGGATTCTCTCTCACTTTGCCCTTCTTTTTTCTTCATTTTTTCTTAATTTCTCTGGATCCACTTGATTTATTCCAAAAAAAACAATTAGGAAATCGACTTCCAGATAAGACATGACACACTCAAATTCTGATTATAGAGTTTAATAAAGGGCATATTTAGGAAACTATGATGATACGAAGAGGAAACCCTCCAGAGCACTCCTCCTCAGCCAGCAGTAGGAACACTTCTCCACCAAATTCCTGAATGAGCCCGAGCAAGGCTGTGTATGGGAGGCAATGGCAGGGAAGGGAAGGGGTGTTAGGGACAGAAGCCACATACAGTAGTTGAACAGGTCCGAAGGAAGCCTAAATAGTTTTAAACTTCAAGGGAAGTAGAGGAATTATAGTCCAGGCTTACTAGCGGGGTACCCTAACTTCTCTGTTGGAATACCCCATTTCCAGGCCCTCTTCATCAATTTGGTAGGTCCGCTTCCCTGGGTACAGAGCAAGGAGAGCAGAGTGAAGAGTGGAAACTACCAAAGCAGTGATTTTAAACACACACACACACACACTTGCACACAATCCTTTAAAATAAAATAAATCTGAGACATGATCCAATAATCCCATGATGGGACAGGAAATATCTAAGATTAACCTGGACCAATTTGTTATGCCAAAAAAAAGTATTCCAGAGAAATTAAAAACCCCACAACAGTATGTCATGGGAATGACGGTCAGTTGACACACCTCTGGATCAAAAGCAAACAATCTGAGCAACAAAGCAGTGTCTGAGTTAACCCCAGAGTGTCACATAACTCCACACGAGTCCCTATTGCTATGGGTGACTAAAAACATAAGTAAGGAGAAACCTTCTGTGTAGAGAATTTTTTCTTGCTATGTAGCTAGGTTTACCTTGAACTTGGAGTTCCTCTGTCTCCACCTCTGACCAGTGTTGGGGTTCTAGCTCAATCCTCCTTATTCTCCACTCTTAAAAAGTAGACCCCCTTAGTGAAGGGCAGGGGAGGCTGTATGCGGTGACTTCCTTCCAAACATTATATATGTCAAGTGAGGAAGGAAGATAAAGAGTAACTTTATAGTAGAAAAAAATTCAACAGATTGTTTGTAATTTTTAATAGTATCATAGTAGCATTAAATTCATTCTAGGTAATGTATCTTAACCTAAGATGTTACATTTGCCTGCATTCTATTTTTTTTATTTTTTTATTTTTTTATTTTTTTTTTTGGTTTTTCGAGGTAGGGTCTCGCTCTAGTCCAGGCTGACCTGGAATTCACTCTGTAGCCTCAGGGTGGCCTTGAACTCATGGTGATCCTCCTACCTCTGCCTCCCGAGAGCTGGGATTAAAGGTGTGCGCCATCACACCCGGCTTGTATTCTATTCTTATAGAAAATACCTTACTTGGTACATTAGAGACAAAATGGACTGATAGGGTTCATAGTTTTAGAGGCCAATAGTCCCAACATCAAGGCAGTGACTCCAGAGGTGTGATTAAATCACACCACAACAAGGCACATCCTGTCAGGAGTGTTCACAAGAGGCAAAAGAAGAAAGCAAAGAACAGCACATCTTCCTCTTAGAACTCACTCCGCCCCGTGGTCACTCCAACTCCACCAAGGAACCACAGGCAGAGGGTGACATCCTGGCAAGGGATGAACCACCCCAGGCCTATCGTGTGAGCCCCAACTGAAAGCCTGAGAGAGTGATGGGATAAGCAAGATACCCGTCACTATAGCCAATCAGTCAACCCAGGATAAATCAGCCAGACAGACACCGATTTCCAACACAACCCAAAGCAGAAGTGCATAGACCCTTCCGACCTCAACAATAAAGCAGCCTTAATACCCACCATGACTCAGGAACTGTGAGAGAGGGGACAGAAAGACTGTAAGAGCCATGGTGGGGAGAATATCCAGAGACGTTGCCCCCCTCAGTAACAACAGACAAAGGGGGGGACCTGGCTGCCTCCTGTTCTATCCATAACCCCCTACCCCATAGATTTATCTAGTGTGCCCACTGAAGGGGATACCCAGTGGATTGGGGACAGGGAGGAGGGAAATGGGGATACCAACACAATATTTGCTCATACAAAGTATCTAATTTTGGATAATAAATATATCAAAAAAAAATCACAGTCCTGTCAGAGGGTCACACCCCACAGCCTTCCATTAGGCGCCTCACACATAGTTCTCACTACTTCCTAACATCATCATATTGGGGAGCAATATCCAACCATATGAAGCCTGGGGGATAAATCTATGCAAACTACAGTGTTAATAATAGAGGAATCTGTGTGTGTGAGGTGGGTGGGATTTCACTTTACTATCTTTGCAATTTTTAAATTTAAAGCTATCTTTTAAAAAAGTTTTAAAAATAGGTTTTTAAAACTAAAGACGAGGAATTCAACCAGAAGGTGCCTGAGGGAGAGTGACGCCTGCAGTTGAGGGGCAAGGAGAGCCTGATGCTGTTCCTTCCCAACTGTGAGGAGAGTCCCTCCGTTACTGACGGCTAGTGCCACTGCGGAAAGGACTGTGACTCCAAGTCTACTCTCATATTACAGTGGGAAATTGTATGCTTCGGAGAAGAGTCCTGACCACAGAGCCTCCTGACCTAATGGCCAGGTCCTGCCATTTCCACATGAGCTTAGACACATTGTCACATGAAGCCACATAACTTCACCCAAGAAGAAAAAAGATAAGAAGAAAAAGAGAGAGAAGCAAGAATTTAGACTCTTCTACAACTAATCCCAGGGCTCTGACTGTACCCCCAAAGCACTTACTTATAACCTAACTCCTGTATTTTTCAACATTTAAAAATTAATATTTTGTGATGCTACAGTAAACAAAATGTTTCATTATGGCCTTTTATCTTCTATGCTTTCTACCTCTAAAATTATTTTCCCAAAAGTAGCTGACTATGTCATTCGGGGAACTAAAGCTCTTTATCCAGCTCCTTTTCAGCAATTAAGAAACAAAAATCCAAGGTCAATATCCTACTAACACCTCCTGGCTTCCAGAAGAACAGGGTGGATGGCTCCATCTGTGTTCCCCTCCAAGATCTCCAGCAGGAGGCAGCTTCAAAGTCTGCACATGTATGGCCAGAACAGGGAGCCAATCAAGTGCCAATATTTAAATTTGTTTGTATAACTTCTCTTCATTCACAGATTTAGGCTTTCTTAAGCCAACGAGATCTAGGAAGTAGCAAGAAACAATCTAGTTCACACTCAGGTCTTACAAAAAAGTAAAAGCATCAAAGACCATCAAAACTGTTTCTTGAAATTCTCCACACTACTTTAACGACCATAAATCTAAGACACATGCTTGTACATGAATTTCTGAAACGTTCTGGGTCTCAGCTTCCTCACCCCATTAGATTTCATCATTTGTAGGAGTAATCAAAATTGCCTTCTTTGATCATCGAATCCCCAGTAAAAGATTCTTGCTTATTGGTATTTAGTATTTCTAATGTCAGTTGTATGACTATTGATTTAATTGACATATTTTGTGTGATAAATATTTATATTTGGCTTATAAAATGCCTAAATACATTCAAACGAAGCTGTTATTCCTGACTTTTAAGACACTTCTACATTTTCACATGACATAGGTTTCACCATAGGAAACAAAGGGGATCAAACAGAGGGGAGGGAGCACGAAGAGGCGGGAGGGGAGCGGGCTCCATGAACTGTGTCTACCTGCAGGGAAATTTTGTGAAGAGAGAAAAGGGAAGGAGCACATTGGGGCAGGCTCCTCCTGACAGGAACTCACAGTGCATATTACTACCCGCAAATACTGTCATAACTCTGAGCCCATCACCATTCTGACACAGTGGAAAGAGTGGAACAAAGAGAATGACAACTTGGGAAGAAGGGGCTGCTGGCTAGAATGTGGGTAGGCAGGCGGGAAAGGGGAGGTAATGGGAAGGCAATATAAAATGTCAGTATGTTTATGTATGAAAATTCTCAATAAAAATGTTTAAAAGTTTTTAAGGGGCTCAGAAAGTCACAGTTATGGATGCCTTTGAAAGTTCACTGAAAACTGTGGAACGTATTTCCATAAATGATGTACTTTTATGTAAATACATACATATATTTACATAGACAAAGTAAGACATAGACATGTCTCCCTAGGTCTATGTCTAGCCACTATATGTGTGGGTCTCCAATTAAGAAATATTTATCCATGGTCTGGAGAGATGGCCCAGAAGTTAAGGTGCTAGCCTGCAAACCCTGAAAACTCTGGTTCAATTTCCCAGTAAAGCCAGAGTCTCAAAAGAGGTGCATGCATCTGGAGTTCATTTGCAGTAGCTGAAGGCCTGGTGTGCCCATTCTCTCTTCTATCTCTGTCTGCTCTCAAATAATTAAATAAAATATTTTAAAAAGAAATGCTGATCCTGAAAATTGATAGTTGATGAACCTAGGGAAGGTATTCAAATGTGATCTGTCTATCCCCAAACCTCGAAAAAATTCAGCCTAAGCACCAATTATCTACATGCTTCTTTAGTAGATACTAAAACATAACTTGTGTAAAGAGCAATGTGCACCAATGCACACAAGACATTTAAGTAATTGTAAATGCCCCTTCGTGTGAGTATATGTGTGCCATTTAAAGTATGTATTCAAAGATGCTAGAAGAGATACTAAATATACAACAGTCTTCGCACTTAATTAATTAGGGACATAGTAGAGGTTCAAGAACCCTTTTCAGTTTCTATCTAAGACCTTGGATCAGTATGCAGAAGGACAGAACAGTAAGTAATCAGAAAGCTTGGCGTATTGCTGTAGCTTAATCCTTCATGTACGTTTTGAGACATATTTTAAATCTCTGACAAAGCCCCTACTGCACTTGCACACGGCTATGATCGCCAGGACCTGATACAAGAGGAATTCCTGTGAACTGACCATCGCAGACTGTGGGTGGCTGCAGAGGGCCTGAGGCAGATCCAGGAAGGCTGGGGCACCCGCAGTAATCAGCTAACTGCACTCCTGAAGCGCAGCTTTGGGCCAAGGCAAGAGAAGTGAATGGTATACCCCCACCTTATGGTTCTTATAGTCCCCAGTGCCAGGCCCAAAGAGCATGCCATTCCCCTGGTATCAGGGATTACTTTAACCTCGGCACAATCAGAATTGAGATATGTTATTTCAAAAGAAGTGATGGCCTAAGTAAAAATTAGCTTCTTTGCCTGCGATATTTAATGTATTTTCATGACTATAATCAATTCCTCAATTATATGACACTTTAATATGTGATTAAAATAAAACTCTGAGTAAATTTCCGATGATGAAATAACTTCACATAAAACACCCAAAATTTTTAAGTTTATCAGTAGTAATCTTTTCCTTGATATACCTTTTGAACTAAAATTAGTTCTGAGTAAACATTTCTATAATGAATTAATAGAAAACCTGAAAGATTGTTGTATGGTATGTTTATTTTTTTCATCAGCTTTTGTTGTTAAGAATATAAATTCAAAATTGTGGGATACTAATTTCATTTAAAACTGTGTATTGAAATCCTGCCACGTGGCAGTTCCTGGACATACTGCTGGAATGGAATTAGTCAGTCTGAAGAAATACATAAGATTATTTTTTCCCAGAAGGCTATGATTAAAAATAAAATCAACTTTCTCTTCTAGAGTTGTATCAGATCGGATTTAAAATATGCTGTTTTGAGATGAATTATAAACTGTCAGGATTCATAGTTATGAAAAGGGATTTCCAGATATACCTAATGACTTGGAATTTGTGTTTAATCTAACAAACCACACTGACTATTGAATTTGTGTGTCTGTGAATATAAAGATTTATTGTCCCTGGAGGTAATTATTGACCTCAACATCTTATCAGTCAATATTTACCTCTTGGGCCAATAAATCTTGATATAACTTCATGAAAGTCAATATCTGTTTAATAGTATACATGGAAATCTGTAATAGTTTGATTACAGGCTTCAGTGTCATGCTGGCCGGTGGCCTCCTTCCGATGGGAGGGATATTGGATCATTCTTTCCCACATGGACTGAACAGTTCGGATGACCGTGACTCATTTATTCTCACACTAACCCTGAATTGGAAATTTTTATATCATTCTTAATTGTCTTTTGCGTGCAGACCTTGCCTCTTCAATCTGCTTGTGAACCCCTGAAAGCCTGAGGTTAATTTAATGTGTTTGCTCCCAGCACAGCTCTCCATCATGACAAATCAGACTGATCCTGAGGGTGGACAAGGCTTCTGGCACATGGTCCCTTGCAAGGTTACACATTCATCGTCTTTCCTGGACTCTTGTTTCTGTGTGTACATCTCAAAACATGGCCCAGATTTGGGAAGGATTTTATGCTAGGAAATGCTAAGACAGCAGACCTGAATATTAAATTATGTGAATGATTCTCCGGAGGCCCATTGGGTGGTACAGAGCTCTAGGGTTGGGTTACAACAGGCTACTTTACAAGACATGCTGGTTGATGGATGCCTGATGAATATTTGTAAACCAGACCACTAAAGAAGCAAACATAGTTAGTATTGTTTCATGCATCCCTCCTGAAACTAAGAATAGCACAAGGAATGATGAGGCCTCTTTATTTCAGTTAAGCCCACCAGTGGTCCAAATCAAAGCCACTACATCCCAGTGGCTGAAGACATCCTTGGCAGAGTTTTCTACCCTCAGTTTCAACAGGACAGAAGGCCTGAGATGAGATGTTCCTCTACAGGACAGAAGCAAGGCCTGAGGAGATGAAAAGTTCCTCTAGGTGTTGGAGCCCAGGCTAGATTTCTGTGCCAATAGCAACTCACCTCTGTAATCCTTCCTGTGTTGGCCATGGTTTGGAGACCAAGCACACCTTCTGCTTACCAGAGTCTTTCATATTACTCAGGCCAGAACCTGGACAATGGTGGAGGTCAGCACCCCAGATCATGCATTGGGAAGCTGATGGGGCAGCTCTGGGTGCTGGACAGGTAACCAGAGTCTCCTTGCCCCAGGCCAGTCCCTGGAGATCTCTCCCATCTAGACTTTGAGCTGTCAAGCTCCTTCAACACATATGGCAGTGTTCCTGGAGCTGGCTGGAGTCCAGGAGGTAATGGCTTGAATTGATTGCATTAAGCCAGGGCCATAGTCAGTTTCCCTAAAGATTTGTCATAAGCCAGTTTCCTCTTTAAAGGTCCCATTGAGAGGGCCGATTCTTGGGCGCTTCTCACATTGATTCTGAAAAGATATGGATGCTTCTGAGGGGAGCCACAAATTGAAGATTGTATAACAGACTACAAGCTCATAATTTTGAGTTCTATTAATAGATTAGAAAAAGAACTTAAAACTATTCTACCAAAAAGCATCTTCAAATTCATTTATGTATTTACTATTATTTCATCCGTGTCCCATTGGATATTAATTATATGTCCAAATTCAACTGTCAATCTTGAAAGTCTTAAAATGTAATTTGAATAAAAAATGTGTGGTCAATATTTAGTAGGGCCTGGATTAGTTTAAATGAGATAGACATCTTTTACAGAAGGTGAGTTTCTCATTTATTTCAAAATATTTTTGTCTATTATAAAACAAAGATATAACAGAAGGGAAAATTCATTTGGGGAATGTGCAAAATGGAGGGGAAGATCTGATGCAAGATGAGCTCATTTCCCCGGCCACTTCCATGATCACACCCTGCTCTTTCAGGGTCAGTGCTCTGAAAGAGAAACAGAGAGAAGACATTTATGATTTATTCATTCTCCTGCCTGCAATCAAGAAACATTTACCAGTATAACTTTTAATCACTTATTGTCATAATATGTGAATATGTAAAAATGATATATATCCACTTCATTTTTGGACTCAAAATTACCACTAGAACAATGATATGGCAAATCGAAGATGTAATTATTAAATTATTTTACATCTTAATAGAATTTCTGCTATAATTAAACACATTTATCTTTTCGGTCAGTCTTTAGTCATAACTTTTTTGTAGTGACACAGTAATCACTGACACCTGGGAATCATAGGTACATGGTATGTACCTAGCACACACTTTTGTAGACATAATTTTATCTCTTAGGTGAAATGACGCTTTGACAGATTGATCAAGCAAATTTAAACATCATTCAGAATACTTATCCCAATTTTCACGGTCTATAATTTTTAAAAACCCTCTAGTTTTCCAAAGAAATTATGCCATCAAGAACTTATCTTTGAAAATTTCAGCAGCCAAAATCAGCAAAGAGCTGCCTAGAAAGTGCAGGTCTTATCTCAGCTGATGCCTGCAATACTGTATCATCTGCAAGGAGCTATGGGAAGAAGGAGGTAATCTACTCTCCAGGCTTTTTACAAAGGAGGTGTTCTATATTAAGCTGAAAATAGAGTCAAAAGCATTGTTAGCTTTACACTATACTATACAGATTAAAGCGACAGCAAAAACAAGTAACATGTCCAGTGACAATAGCTGCCAGAGTAAAGAATCTTACAAAGTCCTTGACTCTTCTTAATCAATATCAGGGCTATTGATACTGATCAGGGAGAGAGTGCTTGTGCTGAGCTCAAGGGCCAGCATCACAAACTTGGTGTAAAGTTTTATGAAGTGCTTGGGCAACTGAATTCAGTTTTTTCTGCATAAATGGACTTTTATTATCTTATTTTCATCTAAGGTGAACTTTATTTAAGGTGCATATAATTGAAGCCAAGAGACATGTTGGCATTATCAATTACTGGTTTTGTTTGATTTTTCCATCAGTGAAAACATTCTTAAGCACAAATTACATATCTTTTTTCTAATTAAAAAATTTGTAGGTAAAGCCCAGTTTATCTTAGTTCTTGCTGGATATGTTTCATGTTCATGTATGAGTTCGTCTTTCTATACATCCAAATGGTGCTGGTTTCCATGTTTTAAATGTATGATTTTGTAGCAATATTTTATTAGTCATTTAATAAGAGATAATGTCTCATTAGAAAATAAATAACTTTATAAAATAGAAAATGAAAGAATTGTATACCTTGACATGCCACTGGATTAAGAAGACTCTTCAGTGATATTTTATTTGAAACTAAAATTTTGTCTCTGACATATTCAAAAAAATGAATTGAGACTTTAACACTTGAGTAATTCATGAAAAATGAAGATCACTGTTATGAAAAATGGTGGTGATGCCTGGGTATATGGCCTCATGAAGATGGTGGTGCGTGATGGGCCTACTGCCTCCTGAAGGTCCTCCATAAACTCAAAAGTGACACTTGTTAGTCATGGGAGTAGGGTTGATTAAGATGAGAAGATTCTATTAATCACTTTGGCTGAAAAATCCATTGGTAGCAGCATGCTTTTATCCCAGTAAATCTCACCGTATCCTGTGTGGTTTGTAATGAACCACATGCTTTGATTACTAGAGCACAAGGACAACAGTTCCTCCGACTGTACATCTCACCACGACCCTGGCCATTGTGCCAATGGATATGTTGATTGGACATGAACAAAAAGATGCATTAATAAAGACTTAAACTACCTGACTTTTTATTAATACAACATGAAGCAAGCTATTTTCTCAAAATCCCGTGACTTCTTGTTATTGAGCTGAACAAGCTTATTTTAAACTTATGGGAAGCTACAAACTCTTCATGGCTGAAATAATATTGCTAAAGGAAAGTAGGATGGGTGAACCATTGCACTTAGTATTGACCTAAGGTCATATTGTAGCTGTAACTGCAAGGTGCTGATACAAGGCAGGTGCATACATCAATAGGTACAAGAAAAAAAACCAGAAAAACTCTCACATGTATTGGTTTGATAAGTCTCAAAACAACACATGGGCTGTAGTAACAAAGTAATTCAATCCTGTAGCTCTTGATCTGATACTAAAACTATTGCATCCAGAATGCAACACAGGATTAGTATGTAGAATATATAAAGAACTGTTTAAGTTCAATAGTAAAAATAAATATAGGGAAATGGACAAAGGATATGAGCAATTATTTTAGATAAAAGGATATATGAGCCAAAATACAAACTTCTACTAAACAAAAGAAATAACTGAGAAAAGAGATAACCTATGAGCTAAAATAAAATATTTGCAAGCCCAACATCTACAAAAAACTCTAACAATTCAGTAGTAAAATATATCATAATTAAAAACTAATCTAAAGTTATTGTCAATACTTCCCAAAATAAGATATGGCCAGCAGATGAAAAAAAAAACATGCAAAACAGTGGCAAACATCATTAATCCTCAGGGGAATGCAAACTAAAGTATAAATAAGATGTCCCTTTGTGTCTGCTAGAATGGGTGCTGCCAGGTAATCTCTAACTTATTTCACAAACCAGTAAAAGTTATTTAAAAGTTATAAAAAATCAAAACCTTATAGACCAACATAAAATATTGTTTTGGATATGGAGAAACCTCCCAAAAGGCTTGTCCCCAGCTGATAGCACTGCAGAAAGGTGACTGGAACATAAGGGTGCTGACCTCATCAATGGATTAGGCCGCTTATGAGCTCATAATCAAAGGGGCTACTGGAAGGTGGGGCTTTGCTGAGGGAAGAAGATCATTGGTGGTGTGGCTCTGAAAGGTGTATTTTTGTTGTCTAGACAGCGTTTCAAAGAGTCCACTTTAGCCTTGAATTTTCCGTGTAGCCAAAGCTGACCTTAGACTCCTGCTTCTCTTGGCTTGGAATCACAGGCTATGCTTCTGCTTCTGGCTCTAAGGGAATAGCTGGTTCCTAGCCTGACTCCTAGAGACCATGACGTGAGTAGCCTCTAATGCCACATGTTCCTCTCCACAAAGACCTAAGAGGGATTTTAGGGTCAGGAGAGATGGCTCAGTGGTTAAGGTGCTTGCCTGTAGAGAAATATTAACTTCGGCTTCTCTCACTTTCAACCGTATTAGCTATAATATCTCATTCTTCTTCTGTCGCTTGAGATTATGTTGCTCTATCACTTTGTTTTGGTCAACTCAGCTAGAAGCTATCAATTTTATTTTTGCATTTCTCATCTCTGTTTCACAATTTATTTGTATTCTTCATTTCAAATTTGTTGATTTCTTATATTTTTGTCTAGTGCTTTTGTGTTTGGATTTTTCTTGTTTTCTTCATTGCTTTCAGATGTATCATTGTTACTGATTTCAGCCACAGTTATTTTTGTAATGTTGGGGTTTAGAGATATAAACTTCCCTCACTAGACTGCTTTCATAGTGTCCCATAAGGGGTTCTGATATTTTGTGTTGTCTTTATCATTCTGTTCTAGGATTGTTTTTTCCTTCTTGATTTCTTTTTTTTTTTTAAGATATGGTGGGAGACTTTATTTAAAAGAAAATGGTAAGTTACAGAACTCTCCAGCCAATAACGTGGAGAGAACACGTGGGAGAGATTTTAGCCATATATGTATAAAAATCTGTACTAGTAAGCCAAACAAGAAAGAGAGGAAAAGATATAAAGGGCTCACGTCAGAAGGAACCTGAGCCCCTCTCACCAGAGCTGTGGCAGGGTGGGGGAGGGGTCTTCCCTAAGCCATGGAGATTCAGATGTCCTTCTGCTGGCCTGCCAGGTGGGAGAGAGAGAGAGCTTCCTGTTTCAGGTGACTTAACGGCTTATATGACCTAGGCTACGTAAGTCAGAGAGACAGCTGGTTGGTCTGACTTTGACTAATCAGTTTTAGGATTTAGGTTTGAACCCTAGTTAGACACCTCCCACTCAAGGGGAGGGGGCCAGGCATGAGATGAGTGTAGCCTGCTTGAAAGTACAAGTTCACCTGTCACAGAAGGTTGTGGCCAGGAGGCCTAGACTTTATGTCACATGCTATGGCATCCCTGTGATTTGTGTTTTGTTTTTTAATTTATTTTTCTATATTATCCATAATTAGATACACTTAATGAGCGAATAATATGTTGACGTCCCCAACTCCCCTATTTTCCTCTTCCCTGTCCCCAATCACTTGGATTTCCTCCTCTGTGGGCAGTCTGGATCAGTCCATGGGGTAGGAGGTTATGGATAGCCTAGGAGTCAGCCCGGTTCCACTGGCCCTAGTGTGTTGTTACTGAGGGGGGCCATGTCTCTGGATATTCTCCTCCACCAAGGCTCTCACAATCTTTCGGCCCCCTCTTCCACTCAGTTCCCTGAGTCATGGTGAGTGAGTATTAAGGCTGCTTTGTTGTTGAGGACTTAGGGGTCTCTGTACTTCTGCTTTAGGTTGTGTTGAAAATCACTGGTGTCTGTATCACTGGCTTATCCTGTGTTGACTGACTGGCTGTGGTTATAGGTCTCTTGCTTATCCCACCACTCTCTGCTCTCTACGGGGTTCCATATGGATCCTCCACGGTAGGTCTGGGGTGACTCAACTCTTGCCAGGAAGTCAGCTATCAGCCTGAGGCTCATTAGTAGGGTTGGAAGAGCCACAGGTCTCTCACTGCCTTCTGAAAAATACAAACAGAATCTCCATTGGGGAGTGAGATCAGTATAGGTTAACTGAGATACACATTTCTTAATTGGCTGGATTCTATTGTTAGTACCCACTTTGTAAATCACTTGTAAAGTGAATTTCTCTTTTGGGGCCCAAGAGTTTGGTTCACAGTGCATTTTGCCCAGCGTCCCCAGTTCCAGTTAAGGGCTCCCCCTCACTGAGTGGATTACTTGGCCGAATTAAAAGCTATTGATTGCCTCCCCCAGACTTTGGCTTCTCCATTGCACAAATGCTCCTTTCTTGGTTCACTGTTCTCTCCCAGTAGAAAGTGTGTTCAGCCTACTCATGGCAGCAGACTGTGTTTCATATCAGTGGTCTCTGTTTACTCCAGCTGTTTTTGACGAGCTTCCCTTGGCAGCTTATGCAGTGCCTTCCAGCCCTTCACTAACTACCATCTGTGGGCTGGATAACATTCTAGACCTCACAGGGTCTCTTGATGCTGATCGATGGCTTTCTGTGGTTTCTTCAGCAACAGGATTTTACCTCAGGCCTGGGGTGGGCATTCAAGAGCTTTGACAGAATCCTGTCTTATTTTTGGGACCTCATGGGTCACTTTAGTCAACAGCTCAGTGAGGGAAGGAGCCAGTAACTGGGACCAGAAGTTGCTAGACTGATCACTTTTTCACAGGGTTAGACTCTCTCCCCTTCTATTCAAGGCCCCTCTTGCCAGAAGAAGCCCACTACTTACTCAATAGGTTACAGTATGCACATGAGGATTTGAACCACTTTTGGTTTAGCTTCCTGCTTAAGTCCCCCCCCCCTTCCCTTACCCCCTTTTCACGAACTCTCATATTTTTCCTGACTGGTCTGTGTAGAGTTTACATTTAACCTGGTTAGGAACCTCATATGAGGGAGACTATGTGGCGTTTGACTCTCTGTTCTTTTGAGAGTTTGCTTAGTAAGATCTGCTCTAAGTCAGATGATTTTTCTCTAAATTTTGATGTCATTTTTCCTTTCAGCTGAGTAAAATTCCATCTTATAAATGTACCACAGTTTTGCTATCCATTCCTCCTTGGATGGGCATTTGGGTTGATCCCAATTCTTGGCTATTATGAATTGAGCTGCATTGAACATAGTTGCACAAATGTCTCTGTGCTGAGATGTGACATCTTGTGGGTAGATGCCTAGTAGAGGGATAGCTGGGTCCACTGGTAGCTCTATGTCCATTCTGTTCAGTAGTCTCCACAGTGCTTTCCAAAGTGGTTGAGTGAGCTTGCAATCCCACCAGCAGTGAATGAGGGTTCCTTTTTCCCTGCATCCTCGCCAGCACCTGTTGTTGTTGGTTTTCTTTATGATTGCCTTTCTGACTGGAGTAAGGTGGTATCTCATTGTGGTTTTGATTTGCATTTCCCTGATGCTTAAGGATGCTGAGCACTTTCTTAAGTGAGTCAAGGCTATTTGTGTTTCCTCCTCTGTGAATTCTATATTGAGATCAGTGACCCATTTTGTGAGGGGGCTGTTTGAGATTTTATTATGTGTTTTTTTGAGTTCTCGCTAAGATCTGGAGATTAGGCCTTTGTCTGAGTTATAGCTGGTAAAGATCTTTTCCCAGTTGGATGGGGGTCTATTGGCTCTGAGTATGGTATGTTTGTCTGTACAGAAGCTTTTGAGCCTAATCAGGTCTCATGGGTTAAGTGATTTTTGCACTTCCTGGGCTGCTGGAGACTTGCTCAGGAAGTATTTTTACTACTCTTATTTCAGGTAGGGTTCCTCCTATTTTTTCTTACAGGGTGTTAAGGGTTACATGATTTATATTGAGGTCTCCAAATGGAGTTGATTCTAGTGCATGGTGAAAGGAGTGGATCTATTTTCATTTTTTTACACGTTTTTATCCAATTTGTCCAGCACCATTTGTTGAAGACGCTATCTTTGTTCCAGCGTAAATTTCTGGCACCCTTGTCAAAGACCAATAACTGAAGTTATTTGCATTAAGAGCTGAGACTTTAATTCTATTCCACTGCTCTGTCTGTCTTTTTATGCCAGTATCATGCGGTTTTAGTTGCTATGGCTTTGTAGTATGTTTTAAAGTCAGGCATGATGATACCTCCTAATTAAGATTTTTACTTAGAATAATTTTAGCTCTCTCAGGTCTTTTGCCCTTCCAAATAAATTTTGAGGTTATTTTTTCTATGTCTGGAAGAAAGAGGTTGTAATTTTTATTGGCATGGCATTGAATCTGTATATCGCTTTTAGCAGGATTACCATTTTTACTATATTAATTCTCCCTATCCATCCTCCTCTATTTCCTTCTTGAGTGTTTCAATACTTTCCTTATAAAAGTCCTTCAAACTTCCTGATTTCTTGAATGATTCATTGTTCAATAGACTGTTGTTCAATCTCCTGGAGATTAACATCTGTTTTCTATTCTCTTGATTTCTAGATTTAATGCATTATGGTCAGATATAATAAAAGGAGTTTTGTCAGCTTTCCTAAATTTGAGGAGACTTTTTTTGCTTTCTAATAAATGAACTACTTCAGAGAAGGTTCCATCAGCTGCTAAGAAAAATGTATATTCTGTAGTTTGGATGGAATGTACTGTACATGTAAGTCAGTTTGATCTATGTTATCATTTAGCTACAATATGTACTATTTGGTTTGATGATCTATTGATGATAGTGTTCCATTATAGTCCCCCACTGTTATGTTGTTAGGCTTTATGTCTGATTTTATGTCTGTAGTGTTTGCTTTATAAAGTTTGATGCATATGTGTTTAGTGCATATATGTTTGTGATTTAATATTCTTTCATGGAATTGTTCTTGTGGTCAGTATAAAGATGGTAAGAGTCATGGTGGGGGAGAATATCCAGAGAGAATGCACCCTTCAGCAATAATACACAAAGGGGGAAGAAAAGCAAAAGGAAAACCTGGCTACATCTGGTGCAGTTCATAACCCCCTTAACCCCCCTAACCTATGGGCAGATCCAGTATGTGCACCTAGGAAGCACCTCAGTGGGCAGGGGACCGAGAGTAGGGAAACAGGGACACAGTCACAAGATTTGCTCATACGATGTTTATACTTATTCATAATAAAGATATTAAAAAATTAAATCAAAAAATGACCACTGGTAACATATATCCAGTGTCCCATATACTGACAGTAGGTAGTCAGTATTTGATAAGTGTTTCCTGTGGATACTAGAGAGCGTTAGCTTGTATGACCTCGGTGGTAGAGCAGCACAAGTATAGGAGAAATGGGGTTTTCTAGTTTCCTAAATTAGCACATAATTTTGAACTAATATTTTTTTTCATGTTCTTTTGCGCAAATGCTCCTTTTTTAAATCTAGTCATCTGTTGGAAGACACATACATTGATTCCATAACTTGGATATTAAAAAAAATGCTGCAATAAACATTGTTGTACAAATATCTTTGTGGTTTGTACTATATTAATTGTGTATATTTTAGGGAAAATGTGTTGATGGACATAGCACAAACTTTCTTCTTTTTAAAAAAATCATTTTTTGATGTTTTTATTGTCCAAAATTAGATATATTGTGTTAGTATATATTACGTTGTTATCCCCAATTCCTTCCTCCCTGTCCCCAATCCACTGGGTAGCCTCCTCCGTGGTCATACTGGATCATTCCATGAGGCAGGAGGTAATGGATAGCACAAGAGGCAGCCAGTTTCCTCCCCCTTGTGGGTTGTTGCTGAGGGGGCAATGTCTCTAGATTTCGCCCCCCTCCATGGCTCTTAGACTCTTTCTGCCCCTTCCTCTGCTTAGTTCCCTGAGTCATGGTGGGTGAGATTTAAGACTGCTTATTGTTGAGATCTTTATGGCCTCTGTACTTCTGCTTTAGATAATGTTGGAATTGTTGGTGTCTGTCATGCTGGCTTCTCCTGGGTTGACTGATTAGCTGTGCTGATAGATCTCTTGCTATCCCCTCACTCTCTCCAGGGTTTCATTTGGGACCTACATGATAAGCCTGGGTTGGTTCATCTCTTCCCAGGATGTTAGCCCTGTAGCTCGTTGGTGGAGTTGGAATGAACTTGACTCTCTCACTGCCTTCTGAAAAATACAAACAGAATCTCCATCAGAGAGTGAGGTCAGTATGGGTTAAATGAGACACACATTTCTAATCTGGCAAGATTCTATTGGGATTAGCCTCTCTGTTTTCTAGTAATGGGAGTTTCTCCTTGGGGGCCCAAGTTTTGGGTTCCCATAGGATTTTTCCCTGAGTCCCAATTCCAGTTAAGGGCATCTTGACACTGAGTGGATTTCTTGGCCAATTTGAAAGCTGGTGACTACCTTCCCGAGGTTATGGCGCCTCGATTGCCCAAGTGATCACTTCTTGTCTCACTGATCTCTCCCAGGAGGCAGTGTGTTCAGCCTTTTCATGGCAACAGTCTGCATTGTATATCAGTGGTCTCTGCTTTCTCCAAATATTATTGACCATTTTCCCGTGGCCACTTATGTAGCACCTTCCAGCACTGCATATGCTGGCATCTGGGGGAAGGTTGCCATTCTGGATCTTGCAGGATCTCTCGGTGTTGTGCAATGACTTTTTGTGGTTTCTTCAGCAATAGGATCTTACCTTTGGCCTGGGGTGGGTATTCAAGAGCTTTGACATAACCCCGTCTTCTTTTAGGGAACTTGTGGGTCTCTTTGATCAACAGGTCAGTGTGGCAAGGAACCAATGACTTGACCAGGGAGTTCTATTTTTCATGGAGTTAATATTCCTCCATTCCATTCACGGCCTATCTTAGCAGGCGATACCCCCTTCTTCCTCAAGAGCTTAATGTACGGAAATAAGGATTTTATGATTATGATTCATTATTGGTTCAGCTTATTGTATAAATCGGTCCCCCTCCCCTCCCCCTTCCTTCAACCCCTTTTACAATCTCTCATTTCACCTGTCAGATTTGTTCAGAGTTTAAGCTTAACCTGGTTAGGAACTGCATATGAGGGAGAATATGTGACATTTGAGTTTCTGTTCACTAAGTAAGATCTGTTCCAAATCTATCCACTTTTCTTTAGATTTCATCATGTCATTTTTTTTCTTTCTGCTGAGGAAAATTCAATCGTGCAAATGTACCACAGCTTGGTTATCCATTCATCCAGTGATGGACATTTGGGTTCATTCCAATTCTTGGCTATTATGAATTGGGCTGCAATAAACATGGTTGAGCAAATGTCTCTTTATTCTGGGGTGTGACATCTCGAGGGAAGATGCCCAGTAGAGGGATAGCTGGGTCCATTGGTAGCTCTATGTCCAATCTGTTCAGGAACCTCCACACTGCTTTCCTTAGTGGTTGAATGAGTTTGCATCCCCACCAGCAGGGAATTAGGGTTCATTTTTCCTTGCAACCTCTCCAGCAATAATTGTTGTTGGATTTTTTGATAATTGCAATTCTAGTGGAATCTCATTGTAGTTTTTATTTACATTTTTATTTATTTGCATTTCCCTGATGATTAAGGATGAGGAGCACTTTTTTAAGTGAGAATTGGCCATTTGTGTTTCCTCCTCTGTGAATTCCCTGTTGAGATCAATATCCCATTTTGTAAGGGGGCTGTTGGATTTTTTTTTTTTTAGTTCTTTGTAAATTCTAGAAATTAGACCTCTGACTATATTATTGCTGGAAAAAATCATGTCCCAGTTTGATGGTGCTCTATTGGCTCTGAGTATGGTATATTTGTCTGTACAGAAGCTTTTGAGCTTGATGAGGTCCAATTGGTTAAGTGATTGTTGCACCTCCTGGGGTACTGTAGGTTTGCTCAGGAAGTGTTTCCCCACTCCTATCTCATGGAGAGTTCCTCCTATTTTTATTCTATGGTTTTCAGGGTTTCAGGTCTTATGTTGTGGTCCCTGATCCATTTGCAGTTGATTGTTGTGCATGGTGAAAGAAGTGGGTCTATTTTCATTTTTTTTTATTAATCTAATTTTTCCAGCACCATTTGTTGAAGATGCTATTTTTATGCCAGTGAACATTTTAGGCACCTTTGTCAAAGATCAAGTAACTATAGTTACTTGAACTGAGAGCAGGGTCTTCAATTCTGTTCCACTGGTCTGTCTGTTTTAATATCAGTACCATGCTGTTTTTGTTACTATGGCCTTGTTGTATGTCTTTAAATTGGGCATGGTGATACCTCCTGAGTGAGTATTTTTACTTAGGATTTTGCCCTTCCATATAAATTTTGAGATTATTTTTATATGTCTGTGAAGAAAGAGGATGGAATTTTGTTCATGTTCTCCATTTCTATGGCAAGATCTAGTTGGTCTGTGGTGTAGTTAACTCAGTTATTTCCCTGCTGACCTTCTGTTTGGATGATCTATCTAGAGATGAGAGTGATATATTAAAGTCTCCTACTATGGATGGAATTACAGTCTATGTCTGGTCTGTTTTGAGTAAATTATTCTTTATGAACTGTGTTGCACCTGAATTTGTTGCATACGTATTTATGATAGTGATATCCTCTTATTGCTTTGTTCCTTTGATGAGTAAGAAGTGACCTTCATTGCCTTTTTTATTGATTTTGGTTTAAAGTCTATTTTGTCAGATATTAATGTAGCCACTCCTGCTTACTTTTTATTTCCATTTGATTGGAAAATTGTTTTCTATCCTTTCACCCTGATATTTCTGTATTTAGAATTGAGGTATGTTTCTTGAAGGCAGAAGATAGCAGGGTCCATTTTTCTGATCCACCCTGCTAATCTGTGCCTTTTTACAGGGGAGATAAGTCCATTTATATCCAGAGTTATAACTGTGAGGTTTGCCTTAAGCCCTGCCATGTTGGAGGGCTATGGGTGTTGATGTCTCTTGTGTTATTTTTCCAACAATTATGATTAACTTGCTTGTTCTCTATTAGATTCTTGAGGTAGGTTGCTTGTTTCTTCTGTGTGGGTTTTCTCCCTTAGTATTTTCTGTAAGTTTGGCTTTGTGTTCATATATTTGCAGAGCTGTGTTTTCTCATGGAACACTTTTAATTCTCCATCTATTATGAGGGACAGCTTTGCTAGGTACAGTAGTCAATGTTGGAATCCATAGTTTTTAGTCCTAAAAGACCATTGTTCCTTGTCCATCCGGCTTTCATGGTGTCCCAGTCAGCAACATGCCACTGGGATGAATCTCCAAACCAGGCACAGTTTGGGGAGGAAACGATTTATTGAAACTACAAATTGAGGGGAAGTTCTGTAACAGTGAAAAAGGCTGGCCCTCTTTCACAGGTCTGAACAGAGAGAGAAACCTATCACCTACACCACACACAAAATAGAAAACAGTAAGGAGGGCCAAGGAGAGATTTCTTCTCCTTTATATAGGCTTAGGGTGGGGTCTTACAACCCTTTCCCAGACTTAATGGCTTCCTGAGTCTCTGGAATTTCCTTCCTGCACTACCCACACAGGAAAGGGTGTTAACTTCTAGCTTCTTTACATCCTGCCCCCTACTGAGAGGCTGCCTTCTTATAACCATCCTCAGAGACCCACCCAAGATTACTTGAAAGGTCAAGTTGACAACAAAACTTTACATGGTTTCTGCTGGGAAGTCGGATGTAAGTCTGATGGGTTTGCCTTTGTAAGTGATGCACTGTTTATCTCTTTTGGCCATGAATACCCTCTCCTTCCTTTCTGTGTTAAGCATTTTAACCAAGATATATCTTGGAGAGTTCCTTCTTTGGTCTTGTCTGTTGGAAGTTCTGTAAGCTTCTCCTATCTGGACAGGTCTTTCTCTTGTAAGGTAAGGAACGTTTTCTTGTACAGTTTTGTTGGAAATATTTCCTATGCCTTTGGCCTAGGTTTCTTGTCCTTCTGTAGTGCCCATTATCATGAGATTTTGTCTCTTCGTGGTATCCCACAGATCCCTAATATTTTGCTCATGTGATTTTTTGAATTTTTTTGAAGCCTATGGAGTCCCTAGTATTTTCTTCTGTCTTTTCTTTGAGGTCAGAGGTTCTGTCCTCCAGGTTATCATCTCTGGGGCTGAAGGATTCAAATCAGACTTATTACTGTACAAACCAACAATGGCATTCTTGGACATTTATTACAAAGAAATCTATAATGATATAGAAGCTCAAGGCACATACTATTTAACAAGGAACTAGTTAAACAAGCCATTGTTCATCCATATTTTGAAATTCCCCTTAAGAATGAAATGAAACTAACTCCTGTTAGATGAGACTACTTGGTGACTCTCAAGTTAATTATTCTACATGAAAAACATAAAAAAAGTTCAGGATTATATACCACATGGTTTCATCATATAACATCCTTGAAATGGAGAAATTATAGGAAAGGTGAACAGATGAAGGTTTGTTGACATCAGGGTCAGAGGGTGGCATGAGGGAGCTCTTTGGGTTATAAAATGATTACAAAATAATTCTTGTGTTGACACAACTTGACTGCCGATGTTGGTATCATGGTTTGGTATTACATGTCACTTTTCAATATGTTATCTTTTATGAAAACTAAATAACTATTTGGATCACCTGGAAAAGATTTCTTACAATGCATGTGACTTGTAGTTACTTCAAAATAAATGGTTTATACAAAAATTAAGTGGATGGATGATCTTGTTATAGGCAGCATAGGAAACAAAGTCTCCCAAACAGTTCAGCAAGAAACTTAGGAATTTCTCTGTTGGGCCCAAGGTTGCTGTTTCCTTTCTAGAGTAATACCAATTGCAGTGAAATGACTGATGAGCCTATCAAAACTGTCATATCGGGGCCTGATGCTTTTTTCTAGTGTCCCTAGTGGTCTTGAATTTCACCACTGATTTTTGACTTCAGTAAATCTTGGATTATTCTGGGGGTTTTTTCCCTCTGTACATAGTACTTGTGTTGGGATGTGTATTGTATGTGGTGTGTGTACATATATATCACAATGTAGTGTCCCCCATGAATTCACCCTCAGCAGCCAGGGGAGAAAGTTGGGTATTCCCCTCCATCACTTACCTGCCTGTGTTTTTTTCCTTGCGACAGACTCTTTTATTGATCCCAGAACATGCTATTTGTAAGCCCTAGAGTTTCTCTTGTCTCGGTTCCCACAATACTGGGATTACAAATGTGTTTGACCATGCCCAACTGTTTATGGGCTCTGGAGATTTGAACACAGTCTCAGGCCCCCTCGTGCCTTCATGCTTGTGCAGGAAGGGTACTTCGCCACTGAGCCATCTTTCCAGCCTTTGGATTCCTCTTGGATTCTTTTCTCCTATCCCCCCAAAGTAGCAGAGAAGAGGCAGCCATGTGCAGATGACTCTTCCTAGGGACACTGACCTCATGGATCCTGGAAGAGTTCAGTGTAGAGCCATGGGGATGAACGTGTTGGAAGCCTACTTTCTCATCCTTCATTGTCTTAAACAACCCCATCCGCTCAGACAATCCTAGTGCTTCCACCAGGAGGATTGGGCACCAGAGATGGCATAAGGGACAGATTTCATTTGTGCCACCTATGGACCTCTGAAATGTCACTAGCCCCCAGACAATACAGGACATCACATAAAAGAGACTCCGTTGTGTGCTCCACCTCACACAGGTTTCTGGTTTTCCCTAGTGGCTGATTCATCATTACCATCCATAATGTTCCACATTAATTCTCCATTCAAATGGGTTCCAACTTGGAAGTTAAGTCTATTATTTTGCATTGGGTTTTGTATTTAATCTGTCAGAATCCTTAGAATTTATCAGATTTTTTTTCCTGTTTGATTTTTATCTTTCTACAGCAGTGCACCTGGATCGTCCCTTCTAGTTACATGAGAAAGCCAGGGCAAGCAGAGATAAGAAACAGAGGTACTGCTGTTCAAGAAATCACAAAAGACAAGACTCTCTCTGCTGAGTAGACCTCTCTGCACACAGTCATGGGCACACCCAGCCCCACACTGTAAGCATGCTCATGTGCCTCAGTTTACCAGAGCTTTGGTCTTATCAGTTTCTCTGCTTCAGATTTCAACACTATTCTGTTTAGTATCTGTGACTCTCAATACTGAAGTCACCTCAGGAGCCTTAAACATATGCACTCAGTCCTCAGTATCCATCCATAGACTCAAACAACAACATCGCAAAGATGATATCTGTAATGAACTCATAATCTCATCATCATTCTCTAAACAATACAGGGCAACAATTCCTCAAGCAGCATTGCTAGTGTATTAGGTAATATCAGCAGTGTGGACAATGTGCAGTACCATGTCTCCTATGGAAAGGACTTGAACATATGAGGATTGTGGTATCTTTGTGTGTTGAGGTGGTGCCATAGTTTGATCCAGGTGTCCCCCACAAACAAATGAATGAGTTCTGATTGATCAATCCTCAGCTGATGGCAGTTTAGGTTTTACAACCTCACTATAGCTGAGTTGCTGGGGTGGGCTTATGAGGGTTATAAGCCAGCTTCCCCTTGCCAGCGTTTGGCACACCTTCCTGCCACTGTTTCCAGTGCTGTGGCGGAGGTGATGTCCACACCTCTGCTCATGCCATCATCTTCCCTGCCAGGATGGAGTCACCCCTTGAGTCCGTAAGCCTAATAAACCTATTCCTCCACAAGCCACTTTTGTTTTGGTTCTTTCAACACAGAAACTAGAATGCTGACTGCAACAGGTGGTTTCCTGGAACAAAATTGTGGATACTAAGGAATGGCTGTATAGCTCTTAGACCCACTGTCCATAGAGGGGTTTTGTTCTCAGTTGGTCTGGAGTTGGCTCTGAGAGACATGTTTGAAATGTCCAAAGCAATTTCTACTCCTACAGGTTGAGAACCAGTGGTCTGTGGTGAAAGAGGGCAAACTTCCTTACATTTGGCTATGGGTCCTGCTTCTCATTGTGTGACTCATGCTGGGACTGGATAGCTCCTCCCCGGTTTTTGGCCTGGCCAGAGCCAAACTCTTTCCTGGAGATTATTTAATTTTTATTTTATGCTTAAAGGAAATGACTGAGCTGAGTCATGGGGTACAAGTGATGCACTGATACATCTACACAGGGGATAATGATCAAATGAGGGAATTAAGCATACCCATTACTTCACCAATTTATCATCTCGATTAGGAGTATTCAAATTTCTCTCTTCTAGCTACTTTGAAACATATTATTGCTACCAACAATCACCCTAATATTGAACATCTAATGTAGTGTGGCACCAGTTGATGATTCTAGTGTCTGGTAGCTTCTCTCCTGCTCTGTACTTTTGTGGAATCAGCAGACTGTTTATTTTATACCCATTAAACCTGAATTAGAAGATACTGCTTAAAAGCTATGCAGATAATTTACACTGATCATTCTGGCTAAAAATCATAGATACTAGAATCTAAAATCTAAACTAACTTAGTGTATCTTTCAAGTGACACACACAGCCTTCACATCCCAGAGTCCTGACCCCCTTTCTTGGTCACTGGCTCTTCTCAGGCCTGTTTTCACCCTTGAGACACAGAGGAACTTCATTTCTCCTAACAGAAGTCAGCTTCGATCCATCTCCATCGCAGCTGCCCTTCTTACTATCCCTCTCTGGCCACTCCTTTTCTGCATCTTTTTAACCTTCTTTTCCTATGAAAAGGAATTTAAAAAGTGCCCAGAACTCCTAATCACTAAGGAATTTTCATTGTTTATTTTGAACAAATTAAATAAGTTTGTCAGATATTTCCACAAGTCCAAACCTTGGTACATGCCTTCCTCTCTGGTGGGATTACCTTTTCTCACTACCTTTTCCAACATTTAAACTTCTATTTATCACTTAAAATTCAGTTCTCTATAATAAAAGTTAGACATATCTTCCTTTGCATGTCAGTAGTATAAACTCGACATAGAGTCTTCCTCTATTCTCCACCATTAGGTGGATCAGTGGAATCCATAGGTAAAGTGCATTGAAAAAGACTTCTCTGACTTGCAAGTTAAAAGTTTTGAGTGAGTGAATTTAAGGAGTATTACTTTGGGCCTACTATGTGCATAGGCTTATGCTAAGTAAGATGAAGTTACTTATGATATACAATTCACTTTGCTGTTTCAATGAGATGTGGTCCTGCTACTACTCATATTTTAACAAGAAAAATCAAAATATTTACTTACAAATATTTACTCACATCTCAAATGTAAAAGAGTTAATTAGAGGATTCTTATACATCCCTTTGGAGAACTGCAAAGCTGTAAATTGATATGAAATGACAAACAGGGCTAATCAAGTTGGGGAAAATGAAATCTTTAGCATAAGAATAATCTGGGTTTATTGAAAATTGAAGTCTAGAGATTTGTTCTTTGGGGATTAACAATTTAGAATACATTCCTGAGCATATGTTTGGATTCATTTGGTTAGTACCGAAAAACTACTGCATCTAAATTAATAGGACAATACAAGAGTTATAACTTTCATTTAGCTCTGACATGTCAACACCCAGTCATTCATGTTAACATTCCAACTTCCTGCCCTAAGAAATGAAGTGTCCTGTAGAGTAGGGGTTTTAATACCCCAGCAACAAGGCTGGCATTTAGGGAAATAAAGTTATAATGTATGACAAAAGATACAGTCTCACAAACCTAGAAAGTCAAAGAGCAACTTTTTTCACCACAAACACATAAGGTTACAAATGCTCCCATAAAATACTAGCACAACTAACTTTTCAGGAGAAAAGTAATATAAAGAAATTTACCAGAATCAAAACACAGAGCACACACCAAACAACAATACTTTAAACAAGTTTAAGCACATATACATTCCCTGTTTTATGGACATGCTGATTTTAACACCCAAAGGTTATGAAGTCTTATACAGCAATGACATTTCCTAATCTACTAGTTAAAAAGTTCTGCATTAGGACATTGAGTATATAAACCTAATTTCTGTCAGGGTCACTGCTTCCTTAAAGTCACATGAAGCATGGGCAATTAGGAACAAATAAGATGTGCGAGGCATTAGCAGGAGCAAAGGGATGTGAGCATCTTCTCAGAAACACACTCCAGGAGACCACTGCTGACTGGCCAGGGAGGGAGTGACTAAATATAAAATCCAAGCAGCCTAATAGTAAGAAAACACATTACCTAGGCTTAAAAAGAAAAGGTCAAGCATCTCAACAGACATTCTAAATTGTAGATTAACAAATAGCCCAAAGGTATAAAAATGTTCAATATCACTAAGCACTACAAAATGTAACTTAAAATAAAAAGATATTTTCTCACACTCATTACCACTAAGGATAATTTCAAAAACACAAAAAGTGTTGGTAAAGATATAGAAAATAAAGGAACATTGCACACACTGGGTGACAATTTTTAATTAGTTGAGCCATTGTGGAAAACAATATGTTTCCCAAAAATTTAAATTAGGATTACCACAAAATCTAATAATCCTACTCTGGTCATATATCCAAAGGAAATGATACCTAATCTTCATGTTGAATGTATTATTGGTCATAATAGCCAAGATATGGGACAAACCTAAGTGCCCATTAAAAGATGCACACGTAAAGCGTGTCAGACACAAACAATGAAATATTATTGGTCTTTAAAAAGGAATTCTGCAATTGATAACAGTATGAATAACCTGGAGGACATCAAAGTAAGTAATATAAACTAGGCACAGAAAGGTAAATACTGTGTGATTGAATTTATTCATGGTTTGAGATCTAAGAAAGCAAAGAAAGTACAGTAATGGAGACGAGGAACAACACTTCTGTTAGAAAGACCAAGATTTTGAGGTCTATTGGACAGCATGACCTCTAACATTAGTAATAATGCACTCATAGTATGGTTCAAAATTGCTGATGCTCTATTGTAAAAGGTCTCCCAGGTGCTGGGAAGCCAGCTCTGTGAGGGTAGGAAGTCTTTCACCTGGAGACCAAGCTAGCTGAGAGCAGGGAGGCTTCTGCCTGGAAATGCATAAGCAATAAGCAGCTGATTAAGCTCAATGAGGACATAACCAAATGCAAAAATAAATTCCAGGAAACATTAAGTAAAAC
This sequence comes from Zapus hudsonius, assembly GCA_004024765.1. Classification (NCBI taxonomy): domain Eukaryota; kingdom Metazoa; phylum Chordata; class Mammalia; order Rodentia; family Dipodidae; genus Zapus; species Zapus hudsonius. The sequence continues at coordinate 17,067 of PVHP010011367.1, read as the reverse complement.
AAAGCTAGACCTGAAACTGGAACTAAACAAAGAAATGGAGACTATGAAGAAAAGCATGACAGATAACAGAAATCAAATAGAGCTATTAAAAGCCTCTTTAGTATTCCTCAATCCCAGAGTTAACAACTTGGAGGACAAAATCTCAGTCCTTGAAGACAAGACAGAAGAAATAAATAAGGAATCCAAAACCTTTGATAAATATAAAAACAATCATGTGAACAAAATATGAGGGAACTGTGGGACACTGTAACGAGAGCAAACATCCAGATCATAGGGAAACTAGAGGGGGGAGAAATACAGGCCAAAGGCATAGAGAATATTTTGAAAAAAATTTTTGAAGAGAAATTTCCCATTATTGCAGGAGAGATGCATATCCAGATATAATAGGCCCACAGAACCCCAAACAGACAGGAACAAAGAAAGAACTCTTTAAGACCCATCTTAGTTAAAATACTAAAGATAGAAAGCAAAGAGAGAGTGCTAAAATCAACAAGACTGAGACAACTCATCACATATAACTCTATCAGAGTCAACTCACACTTCTCATTGGAAACCATGAAGGCCAGAAGGGCCTGAAACAATGCTCGTCAAGGCCTAAAAATTATGGCTTCCAACCCAAATGATTGTACCCAGCAAAATATCCCCCTTAATAGATGGAGAAAGACAGATGTTTCATGATCAAAGCCAGCTCTATGATTATATGAACACAAAGCCAAACTTACACAGGATACTCCAGGAGATATTCTACATAGAAGAATTGATCAACAAATCTTAAGAGCCCAATAGAGATGAGCACAATAACCAAAATTTGACTGCTCATAATAATATATGAGGACTGAACCCCCCATAAACCTTCTACCATGGCAGAGCTAAAAGCAAACCTCACAGTTACAATTTGAATATTAATGGATCTAACTCTCCCATAAAAAGACAAAGGTTTATAGGGTGTATCAGAAAAATAGACACTTCTATCTGTTATTGTCAAGAAAGACAACTCACTTCTAAATACAGAAATCTTTTCAGGGTGAAAGGTTGGAAATGATCTTTCAAGCAAACATAAATAAAAAACAAGTGGATGTGGCTACAAAAATACCTGACAAAATAGACTTTAAACTAAAAGTAATTAAAAAGGGCAATGAAGGACACTTCTTACTTATCAAGGGAACAATCCAACAAGAGGATATCACTCTCATGAATATGTATGTACCAAATACAGGTGCACCACATTTCATAAACAAGATTTACTCAAAAACAAAATAGAAATAAGCTCCAACTCCATCATAGTTGGAGATTTTAATACACCACTATTATCTCTAGACAGATCATCCAAACAGAAGATCAGCAGGGAAACAGCAAATGTTAACAACACCATAGATCAACTAGACCTAACAGAAACCTACAGAACATTCCATCCCAAATGTACTGAGTATATGTCTCAGAAGGCAATGGAACCTTCTCCAAAATAGATTACATATAATGACAGAAAACATGCCTCAAAAAATTCAAGAAGATTGATGTACCCCCCTGCATCAGATCAGACCACAATGAATTAAAGCTAGAAATTAAAAATGGGAGAAACAACAGACAATACAACAACTATTGGCGACTGAACAATATGCTATTAAACAACAAATAGGTCATTCAAGAAATCAAAAAGGAAATTAAAAATTTTCTAGAAGTAAATGATAACAAAAACACAACATACCAAAAACTTATTGGACATAGTAAAGGCAAAACTAAGGGGAAAATTCATATCACTAAATGCCTCCATAACAAAGACAGAGAATTCTCAAATAACCTAACCACCCACCTAAAGGCATTGGGGAAATATGAACAATCCAACCCCAGGAACTCAGGACAAAAATAATTAAGATCAAAGCTGAGATCAATGAAATGGAAACTAAAAAAATTTTTTTAATTGATGAAATGAAGAGCTAGCTTTTTGAAAAATTAAACAAAAGCAGCAAACCTGTGGCCAAGCTAATCAAATAAAAACAACAACAAAAAAAGTCCCAAATCAACAATATCAAAAATGAAAAGGGAAGAATAAAACAAAAAGAAAAAAAATGAAAAGGGAGATGTCAAAACAGACACCATTGACATTGGAATAATCATCAGGTCAAACTTCCCAAACCGCTACTCCACAAATTGGAGAACATGGAAGAAATAGAAGAATTCCTGGACACCTACCACCTAACCAAACAAACCCTAGAGGAGATAAAACTCTTACATCCACCAAGATTGAAAATGTAATCTAAAACCTCCCCAAAAGAAAAGTCCAGGACCTGATGGATTCTTAGTTAAATTCTACCAAACCTTCATCAAAGAACTGAAACCATTCCTTCTCAAGCTTTCTCAGATAATTGGAGAACAAAATATTCTTCCTAACTATTACCAATACCGTACAGAGATATAACAAGAAAGAAAAATATAGACTTGTATCCCTGAGGAACTTAGAAGCAACAATTTTGAACAAAGTCCTTGTAAACCAACTTCAACAACATATCAAAAGTATTATCCACCTCAGTGACGAAAACTTCAAGCCAGGGATGTTTCAACATATGGAAATCGATTGATCTACCACATTAATAAATTTAACCACAGGAACCACATGGTCATTTCAATCAATGCAGACAAGGCCTTTGACAAAATTCAGCATCACTTCATGATTAAAAATGGTGGAGAGATTTGGCATAGAGGGCTTATACCTCAACATAATAAAGGCCATATAATAAACACCTAAAGCCCAATTTATACTCAATGAGGAACACTCAAGGAGTTCTCACTAAAATCGGGAACAAGACAAGGGGTGTCCACTCTTATCAATGCTCTTCAACATAGTCTTTGAAGTCCTAGTCAAAGCAATAAGATAGGAGAAAGACATAAAAGGAATACAAATTGGACGGGAAGAAATGAAGCTATCCATTTTTGCAGATAACATGATCATATTCATAACAGACCTGAAGGGCAGTACCATTAAACTCCTGAAGGTGATATAAATTCCTTCTGTAAAGTGGCAGATATAAAATTAACACAAAAATCAGTAGCCTTCTTGTATGCAGATGACACAGATTCAGAAAAATAAATCAGCAAGACTATCGCAGTTTCAATAGCCTCAAAAAATAAAATACCTTGGAATAACACTAATCAAGGATATGAAAGACTTGTACAATGAAAATATAAAAATGCTCAAGAGGGAAATTGAGGAGGACATGAAAAGATGGAAAGATCTCCCATGCTCCTAGATAGGTAGAATTAATATAGTAAAAATGGCAATTCTTCCAAAAGCAATATCAGATTCAATGCAATACCAATAAAAGTCCCAGCTTCATTCTCTACAGACATAGAAAAATAATCTTCAAATTTATTTGGAATGGCTAAATGCCTTAATCATCAGAGAAATGCAAATCAAAACAACAATAAGGTTCCACCTTTCTCCAGTCAAAATGGCAATCATTAAAACATCCACCAACAGTAGATGTTGAGGATGTAAGGTAAAAGGAACCCTCATTCACTTATGGAGGTATTACAAACTTGTACAAACACAATGGAAAGAAGTGTGGAGGATCCTGAAAAGGATGGATATGGAGCTACCAACAGACCCAGTTATTCCACCGCTGGGCATCTACTCAAGATTTCTCACTCCAGCAGAGACATTTGTGCTCAAGCATGTTTATAGTGGCTCAATTCATAATAGCTAAGAATTTGAATCATCTGAAATGTCCATTACTGGATGAATGGATATCAAAATTGTCCTACATATATACTATGGAATTTGACACAGCTGTAAGAAAAAAAAAGACATAATGAAATTTAAAGAAAAGTGGACAGATTTGGAACAGATCATACTTGGCAAACTCGCACAAGAACAGAGGGACAAACACCACATATTCACCCTCACGTGCGGTTCCTAAATAGATTAAGCATGAATAGTAAGCAAACCTGACAGGTGAAGGGAGAGACTGACAAAGGGGAAGGAAAGAATTAGGGTGGGGATGGGAGGGTAGTGGAGAGATACACTCATCTAAACCAATAATAAATAGATACCATAAAATCCTTATTTCCATTCAGCAAGCTGTGGACATCATCTGGATAGAGGGCCCTGAATAGGGAGGGAGGAAGCCTAACCCCAAGATAAGTTGCTCTGGCGTATAATTCTCTGTCCCAGTAATTGGTTACTTCACACGCTGAGATGTTGATAGAAGAGACACAGGAGGTCCCTCATAAAAGACAGGCTTATGTCAAAGCTCTTGAGTACTCTCCCCAAGCAAATTACAAAACCCTATTTCTGAAGATACCACAGATTCTTGTCAGACAACACCTAGAGACCCTGCTGGATTCAAAAAGGTAACCAGCTTCCTGATGATAGCTTGTGTAGTGCTTGAAGGCATTACATGAGCTGCAAGGGGAAATTGGCTTTATTGTTGAGGTCTTAGGGGCCTCTGTACTTCTGCTTTAGGTTGTGTTGAAGATCTTCGGTGTATGTCTCACTGGCTTGTCCTGGGTTGACTGATTGGCTGTGGTTGTGGGTCTCTTGCTTATCCTACCACTCTCTGCAGAGTTACATGTGGATCCTCCAAGTTAAGCTACTGTTGTTTGAGGGGATGGCATACATATTTTTAAATGATTTGCTTTTTTAAGCAGAATCCATCCTATCCTGTGATAAGCAAATATGCATATCACCTTTCAAATAAATTCATTTTAAGCCAAGTTTTCTTCCTTTGGTTGACATTTTATCTTAGTGCCTTAGAAACAACTAAGGAAATAAATAATCCCTTCAGGTGAAAATAAGACTTGATAAAAGTTGTTAGCTAATATTCATTAAGGTAACACCACATACACCCACTATGCTAAAGTATGATGAATTAGAAATCAAATCAAAAATAGTTGACTATTTCAAGGATCCTGGCTCCTGTCAGGTTGTTAATGCTGAGAAAATCACTTTGTAAAGCAGGCATCCATTTTAACTTCTTTAGCATGGTGTCTCACATTTTCACATCTAAGCTATAAACTAGGCATTTTCTACGCATATTCCATAAAATGCTGAAATAATAACTTTCAAAGGATTATAAACATCACAGGTGAGATCAACAATTGCATATGGGGACATACTCATTCATATATATTCAAATACAAATAAACTGGTTAGACATTTAGACATCAAGGAAAGAAACTAGAAAATCTATTAATAAAAAAGAAATTGAATTTTAGATAACACTTGGAAATCATTGGATACATAGCACCAAAACCAGAGGTCATAAAAATAAATATCTAAAATTAGGTATGTGAAAAGTTATTGAAAAAACAAGCAATATGAGAACACCTAAAAACTATGTGTCATAGCAAACAAAATGTTATTAGATTTAACATATAGAATTCTTATATGTCTTAGGGAGGATGGACAGTAGAAAGAAGACTAGGCCCCTCATGCTTGTGCAGGAAAGGTACTTAACCACTGAGCCATCTCTCCAGCCCTGATGAGCTTACTTTTGTATCCTGATCACCTGCCTCCTCATGCTGTCTTTCACAATGTTCATGAAATATTCCCAGATTTCCCCCCAAAGAGTATTTCTTCTATGAATACTTAAAACACTCATTGTCTATAAAATACTCATAAAATCCCCCAGGGGTTGTAGAGTTATTGACTATTATTACTATTTACTATACTTGGTTCACTTTTCACTCTAGACCATGAGCTCTTAAAATTCCGGAAAATAGCTATTGCAATTTTGTATTCTCTGTATAATGCTTTACAATTAATATATTTCCATAGTTTATCTGAACTATGGTGTAAAAATGTAACCATGAAATACAAAGAATGCAACAACGATGATGTCTTTTTCACTGGGAGGCTTGGTGACCTGTCTACTTCATGTCAGAGGGAGGCAAGCCCAGCTTTGCAAGCCTGTCCGTCTTGCTTCCCCAGGGAAGCAGCAATGTTGACCATACTGGATGCTGCACACATTGTTACACAATGGTACCCTTGGACTCAGATGCCCCCCATGTCTTAGTGCAGCTTCTTGTCACAGGAACTGAGTCAGACACGCGACCTGCAAATGTGATGACAAGCAAAGATATGGTAAGCATCTATACATTGAGGTTTGCCTTGGTGGGAGACTGTTGTCCCTTAAAAGTAAGCATGAGACCCTTTTTTCTGAGGATCCTGCAGCTCTAGCAGGCAGCCTCAGAGACCTTCAAACACATGCCGTGATGCCAGCTTCAACCATCCAGCTCCTGGCCAGACACCAGCTGACAGCCAGGTCAAGGTCAAAGCTGCCCAGTTAAGACTACTTCAAAATATAGAATCCTTGCCAGGTGGGGTGGCACAGGCCTTTAATCCAGCACTTGGGAAGCAGAAGAGGAGGATTGCCATGAGTGTGAGGACACCTGAGACTACATAATGAATTCCAAGTCAGCCCCTCCCCAAAAATGCAGAATCCTTAGCAAATAAATGGCTGCATTTTTAGTCACTAAGTTCTAGAGTGGCACATATACCCATGGCCATCTCTCCCCACCTGCCACGCTGTTGCCTCCCAAGTGCCACAGAGGGATCCCAAGTACAATCCACACTGAGTCTTGGTTTGACTTTAATATCCTCCCCTCCTGAATACTAACCATCCCCTGCCCATCATCAGAGTCAGCACACATGCTTCATGCTTATTGCATTCCCTACTAAAGAGGCACTTCTCTAATCTAGTGAGGTAAACTGTGACAAAAGACAACTATTACAATGTTGAGTCTGAATTAGGTTCTCCTTATAGGGTCCACAGAATGCTCCTGGCACATCCAACTATCCATAGCTACACTAGAAAGTGGATGGCAGGTTATAGTGGGCCAGCTTCCATATTATAGGTGGACTAGTCAAAAGCTGACCAACTCTGTACATCTCTAGTCAAGGAAGAATGGTGGACTCAGTGACAGTGATCATATGCCATGAATTCTACCCATCCCACCATTTGCCCAAGCAGAGATGTCTCCATGGACACTAACATCGTGGCTCAACTCACTGTAGGCAAGTGTCACCAGCTGTGCTTCACCCTCTTCATCTATAAATCGAAGACTGTTAGGTCTGTCACTCACAGAATGTTAGAGTAACAAATGAGACAGCACACATGAAACACTCCCTTTGGAGGAAAGTAACTGTAATTGTCATAATTTAAGAGAATGTGGGCATCGACTCACTCATGTTTACCAAATGTGAACATATTTCAAATGTTTTTCCATCGAATTCCCTCCAGGTATGTGAATTCAGAGTTTTATTTATACAGATTTCAATCAAACCATAATCTTGCTACTTTAATACCAGTCCATCTCTATTGGTACCAGTAAAATTTCAGTTTGGGTAGAATTCCATTCTAGTAATTTTTTTATGTATTGGATACTTGTAGTACTTGTCACACTGGGATGAATCTTTAAACCAGGCACAGTTATGGGAGGAAAGGATTTATTGAAGTCACAGGCCCATAAGGGAGAAAGAAGCTGTTCCTCATTCACAGAGAGAGAACTCCATCACCAGCACCACACACACACCAACAAAACAGGCAGGGGGAAAAGAGATTTCTTTCCCCTTTCTATAGCCTTAGGTCTTGCAATCCTATCCAAGGCTTATTGGCTTTCTGAGTCTCTGGAATTTCCTTTCTGCACTGCCATCTCAGGAAGGGATGCTCATTTATAGCTTTCCTCAGCTTTCTTATATCCTTTTTCCTACTGAGAGGACTGCCTTCCTTTGAAAATCCTCAGAGACCCACCCAAGATTACTAGAAAGGTCAAGTTGACAACAAAACCATCAGAGTATTCCTTGAGAGATTAATTTATTTTATACTCTAATGAGGAAAATATTCTGAAATATTTTTTGAAACAAAATATTTATCAATAATTTTTTAATTGTCATGAATAGACCTGTAGCATGTTTCTTTTAGCCTGAGTTAAAACATTAACTGTTTTAACTGATAATCTTTTTAACTACTTGTGATGTACAGGAAACTTCTTAAACTAAAATCTCAAATGGAAAAAAAAAGAAAACTTATCTTCTAATTACTAAACCTACACTGAAGACCCCATACCCTAGGCAAGGCCAGTTGAGGGAGCCTTTCCTTGACTCCTCACCAGCCTGTGCACCCACTGAACCGGGTTGCAGGCTAGGTAAGCAAACAGCAGCTTTGCTCCACACCAGCCTGCATATCAACAGCCCTGCCCATAACCCCTTGAGCCCAGGTGAGGCAAGTGTTGGGAAATGCATCAAACCTCCCACCCACCCTTGTGCATTCAGACCACCAACCCTAGGCAAGCCAGGGAGGGAGCTGTGCCTTGGCTCCCCACCAGCTCATGGACCACACAACCCTGCCCACTAACCCAGTTTGTAATCAAAGCCCAGCCCCTAGCCTGCTCCTGCTGCTGAAGGTTTGAACACCCCCCTCACACACTTCCTGACACCACAAGAACTGAGCATGAGTCAAAACCTCACTAGTCCTTGCTGCAATCTCCTATGAGGTCCCTGCTTCTGCTGAGGGCCTGGGTAAAAGCTATCTCTCACCTAAACAGGGGCAGATCATAACACAAGAAGAACAAACAGGTAGAGAGCCCCATACCAAGTTCACCTAGCCCTACTATGGAAGTCAACAATGAAAATATCAAAGAAAGAGCACAGATACAAGCCCAGGAGGAGACAACATGTTCAGGACATCTCTGCACGGATCCTATATCTAGATTATTAATGGAAATGGAAGCAAAAATTGACAATGTAAGTGAAAATGTGCAGAATCAGCTTGTAAACTTTGCCACCAGGATCAATACAATGGAGAAAAAAGAGATGGACTTTGGTAGAACAGTAAATGAGCTAAAAGCAAACCAGCAGTCAGAGGAGCTCAAGAGTCAGCTGGCTACACTAAACAAAGACATAATCAAATACAAGACTGAGTACCAGGAAGCATTAAGTAAGACAACTTTTGAAATGAAAATGCAACTCAAGAAAGAGATGGAGATCATGCAAAAGTTCTATTGGAAAACCAAAATCAAATGGAGATGTTTAAAACATCTCTAGATTCCCTCACTACCAGAATAAATAACCTGGAAGAGAGAACCTCAGACATGGAAGACAAAGCAGAAAAAAGAGATCAGGATGACAAAAACTTGGATAAGTTCTAAAAAGATTGTGAACAAAGTTTGAGGGAATTATGGGAATTATAAGAGCTTGGAGTGGTGTACTTCAAAACCTAAATCACTTTGGCTTTCAACCCAAACTATTTTTCACTGCAAAAGTGTCCCTTATAATAGATGGAGAAAAGAAAATATTTCAAAATAAAAGCCAGCTCTACAATTATATGGACACTAAACCAAACGTACAGAGAATTCTCCACGAAATATTCCACACAGAAGAGCCAAGCAAACAACCGTAAGAGCCATCCAGAAGTCGGACATAATAATCAATCCTAGAGAAGACAAAATAACAAGAGAGACATCAAATCCCATAAACCTTGTACTATGGAAGGGATTGAAACAAGCTACACAGTTATAACTTTGAATATTAATGGTCTTAACTCTCCCATAAAACAACACAGGCTAGCAGGATGGGTCAGAAAAATGGATCCTTCCATCTTCTGACTTCAAGAAACCCACCTTACCTCTAAAGACAGGAACCTCCTCAGGGTAGAAGATGATCTTCCAAGCTAATGGAAACAAAAAACCAGCAGAGGTTGTTACGCTAATATCTGACAAAATAGACTTCAAAATCAATTCAAAAGGACAACCAATGACACTTCTTACTCATCACAGGAACAATCCAACAAGAGAATATATCACCATCATAAACATGTATATAACAAATACAGGTGCACTACAGTTCATAAAGCAAAAAGTAATGGAAAGTAAAAATAAATAAACTCCAAGTCCATCATAGTTGGAGACTTTAATACACCACTATTATCTTTAGGCAGATCATCCAAACAGAAGATCAACATGGAAATAATAGAACTCAATAACACCATAGAACAAACTGGACCTAATAGACATATGCAGAACATTCCATCCCAACTCTACAGAATATACATTCTTCTCAGCAGCTCATGGAACCTTCTACAAAATAGACCACATATTAGGACATAAAGCATGCCTTAAAAAATTCAAGAAGATTAAGGTAGCACCCTGCATCATATCAGACCACAATGCATTGAAACTGGAAATAAACAATGAGAGGACAAATAGAAGCCACACCAACTATTGGAGATTGAACAATGCACTATTAAACAATGAATGGGTCATTCAAAAAATCAAATTGGAAATTGAAAATTTTATTGAACTAAATGATAATGAAAATAAATCTTACCAGAACCTATTAGATTCAATGAAGGCAGTCCTATGGGGAGAATTTATAGCTGAATGCCATCATAAAAAAGACAGAGAGATCTCAAATTAATAACCTAACTAACCAGCTAAAAGCCTTGGAAAAATTAACCTTAGTTGCTCAAGATGAAAAGAAATAATTAAGAACAAAGCAGAGATCAATGAACTAGAAACAAAGAAAACAATTTGAAAAATTGATGAAACACAGAGCTGGTTTTTTGAAAAAATAAATAAGATTGGCAAACCCCTAGTCAGTTTAACTAAATGGAAAAAAGAAAAGGCCCAAATAAAAAAATCAGAAATGAAAAAGGAGAAATCACAACAGACACCAATGAAATTGGAAGAATCATCAAGCCATACTTCCAAAACCTCTATTCCACAAAATTGGAGAATCTGGAAGAAACAGACGAATTCTTTGGCACCTACCACCTAAACCCAGAGCAGATAAATCTCCTAAATAAACCTATCACATCTATTGAAATCCATAATCAAAAACCTCACAGAAGGAAAAGTCAAGGTCTTAATGGATTCTCAGCCGAATTCTACAAACCTTCATCACAGAACTCAAACCACTCTTTCTGAAGCTTTTTAGAGTAATCGGAGAACAAGGAACACTTCCAAACTCCTTCTATGAAGCTTGCATCACTCTAATACCCAAACTAGACAAAGAAAAATCCAGAAAAGAAAAATGTAGACCTATAACCCTGATGAATTTAGATGCAAAAATTCTGAATAAAATCCTTGCAAACTGAATTCAACAACATCTTAAAAGTATTATCCACCTCAACCAGGTTGGATTCATCCCAGGGATGCAGGGTTGGTTCAATATAATCACCACAATCAATCAACATAGATCACCACATTGATAAATTTGACCACAAAACTGCATGGTCATCTCAAGCTATGAAGAGAAAGCCTTTGACAAAATCCAACACCACTTCATGATCAAAACACATGAAAGACTTGGAATAGAGGGCCTATACCTCAATATAATTAAGGCCATATACAAAACTCCTAAAGCCCAAATAATACTCAATGAGGAAAGACTCAAGAGGTTCCCACTAAATTCAGCAACAAGACAGGGGTTACCACTCTCACCACTGCTCTTTAACATAGTCCTAGAAGTTCTAGCCAATGCAATAAGACAGAAGAAAGACATAAAAAGGAAACAAATTGGAAAGGAAGAAGTTAAGCTATCACTTTTCGCAAATGACATGATCCTATACATAACAGAACCAAAGTATAGTACCAGTAAACTCCTGAAGGGGATAAATTCCTTCAGCAAAGAGGCAGGATACAAAGTTAATACACAAAATCAGTAGCCTTCCTGTATGCAAATGACATGCATACAGAAAAAGCAATCAGTGAAACAGTCCCATTTTCAATAGCCACAAATAAAATCAAATATTTTGGAATAACACTAACCAAGGAGGTAAAAGACTAATATAATGAAAACATAAAAATGCTCAAGAAGGGAACTGAGGGTGACTTGCAAAGATGGAAAGATCTTCCATGGTCCAGGATTGGTAGAATTACTATTGTGAAAATGGCAAGACTTCCACGAGCTATATACAGATTCAATGCAATACCAGTAAAAATACCAGCTTCATTCTTTGCAGACATAGAAAAAATAATCACCGGATGAATGGATATCAAAGTTGTGGTACATATTCACTATGGATTTCTATGCAGCTGAAAAGAAAAAATGACATTATGAAACTAAAAGAAAAATGGTCAGACTAGTAGCAGATCATTCTTAGAGACCACACACAAGAGCAGAAAGCCAAGCGCCACATATTTTCCTTCATATGTGGTTCCTAACCATGTTAAACAGGAACACTAAGAAAATCTGTCAGTGAATGGAGAGACTGTAAAAGGGATTACAATGAATTTGGTGGGGGGGTGATGGGAGGGTGAGGGGAAATGGAAGGGTGGAGGGACTCATAGGGTACACTAAACTAATAATGAGGTGACACCATAAAACCCTAGCTTTCTTTTTTTTTGTTTGTTTTGGTGTTTTAAGGTAGGGTCTTGCTCTACCCCAGGTTGACCTGGAATTCACTATATAGTAGCAGGCTGGCCTCAAACTCATGGTAATCCTCCTACCTCTGCCTCCCGAGTGCTGGGATTAAAGGCGTGCACCACCACGCCCAGCTTAAATCCCTAGCTTTCATACAGTAAGCTATTGAGGAAACTGAGGGCACCACCCGGTACCAGGGAACATGATGGGAGGAAGCCTAACTAACCTCACGAATAATTGCTCTGGCCTGCATCTCCCTGTACCAGTTATTGGTTCCTTCCCACGCTGAGCTGTTGATCAGAAAGACTCACAAAGTCCCCAAAATGTGACAGACTTCTGTCAAAGCTATTGAATACCTGCCCCAGGCCTAAGGTAAGACCCTATTGCTGAAGAAATCACAAAGTGTCATCAAACAACACCAAGAGCTCCTGCTAGATCCAGAATGGTGACCAGCTCCCCAGATGGTAGCATGTGTAGCACTGGAAGGTGTGGCATGAGCTGCCAGGGGAAATTGGTCAATGATATTTGGAGAAAGCAGAGACCACTGATATACAAGATAGACATTTATCACAAGAATGCTGGACACACTGCTATATGGAAGAGACCAGCAAATCAAGACATGCTCATCTGTGTAATAGTGGCACTAAACTGAGGAGGGTAACCAATGGCTTAATGTTTGGCTAAGAGATCTGCTTAGTGACAAGGAACCCTTAACTGGAACTGGGATCCACGGCATAATCCTATGGGGACCCAGATCTCAGGCTCCTAGGGTAATTCCCAATACCAGAGAGCTTCAGAGAGGCTACACCAATTAGGAGCTAGCCAAAATAGCAATGTTGTGTAGTTTAACCTATATTATTGATCTCACTCTTCTGTTTGTATTTTTCAGCAGGCATTGAGAGAGCCAGGGAAACCCCAATTCTACCAAGAAGACATTGGATGATGGCTGATATCCTGGCAGGAGACAAACCACACCTAGCCTTCACACAGTGCCCAAATGAAACCTATGAGAAAGTGAGGAGACAAACAGGAGGCCAATCATCACAGCAAGTCTGATAACCAATGAAAGGTCAATGAAGACAGACACCAATGATACCCATCACAACCTAGGGCAAAGATCTCGAGATACTGACGATCTCAACAACAAAGCAGACTCAAACTTTTTCCACTATGACTCAGGGAATGAATGGAAGAGGGGGCAGACAGAATGTACCTTGCTCTCCTCAGCAACAATACACAAGGGGAAAGGAAAAAATAATGAAAAACTGGCTACTTCTGGTGCAGTTCATACCCCCATCCTTTGGACGGATCCAGTATGCACACAGAGGAAGTACCCCAGTGGGTAGGGGACAGACAAGAGGGAAACGGGGACACATTCACAAGATTTGATCATACAATGTAGAAACTTATTCATAATAGAGACATTAAAAAAAACACTGAGCTATTGATCAGACAGACCTAGGAGGTCCTCAAAATGGGCTTCTATCAAAGCACTTGATTACTGACTGGAGGTAAAATATAGGACCCTATTGCTGAATACACCACAGGCTGCCATCATTGGCCAATATCCTCTGCAAGCTGATGCGGCCAGGCAGCAGACTGTGGCGTCTTGTGCACAGTAGCAGAGGAGCCCCGGAGTAAACCAGCTTCCTCCAGGGTCAGTGTCAACAGCTGTTCTCTGGATGCTACTGCCCTCATGAAGTCTCTCTCCCCACACTTATTGACTCAATACCAATACATCACTTCCTGTCTTTGTTTCCCAGGAGTTATACCTAAAACCAGTGTTACCTTCACCCCCCCCATACACATATAACTTGTCAAATCAAGCTTTGCCAAGGAGTTGCTGGAAATTTATGCTCCTGTCTCCAGTCCACCAGTTGCAGCTGGGTACAGTTCACAGTGTGCTGAGTACAGCCTCTTTGGGATAGGTGTTTGGTTTCAACCTTTCTAAGGTGCAAGTTTTTTTTTTTTTTTTTTTTTGCAGGACCTGTGCAATGGAATGACTTGCAGTAGTAACTGGGCTCCTTACAGGGAAGGGGAGAATATTTTGTGCCACAGTGAGAGCTGTTTAATGGTCCTGAATTTTACCTGACATGAAGATATAACCTGAGGGAAAAGAGGATTCACAGGGAATTTAGCAGTGTTTCCACCAAGAAAGGATGGGGCAATAGGAAAGCAGCCTTTAGCATGTGCCCCAGTGGATGAGCAAGGAAGGAAGCGTAGTACTGAACCACACCAAAGCTCTCACATACCCTCCTGATGACCTTGGCCCTGGTCATGATTCATTGGGACCTTCTAAAACCCTGAACCTCAGCCAAGAGCTTCCCACACCTACCCATGGCACCTCATCCCTTTTATATGCTTTCTTCCCTGGATTAGATGAATCAATTTAAACTTAAACCCATCTGTGCTGCACTGTCCAGGGTGAGGGATTCTTGCTGCATTTCAAACCTGGAGCACAGCCTGTGTCCTGCTGGGAAGAGAAAGTGGTACTGTCAGATGAAGGTATTTGTTCCCCAAACGATATTGATCAGCAAGCCACCTTGAGTGGAGCTCTGCCCACACTGCTTGGTTCCCAGTTCTATGTTGAAAGCACACAGGGAATCAGAAGAAAGAAAGCATATAATTACCAATTATCATACCCAAAATACAATGCTTCTTTTCTTCTATGGAGATTATCCTGTGGGTGGGGTGGGAGGAGATAAATACATAAGAGTTAGTCAACCAAAACAAGCAACTGAGATAATAGCTTTTTTAATGGAAAATAATTACAGTTGAGTACAAATGCTCACCTAAAATAAGTCATTTTCTCAGGTCCTGGTTGTACAAATCACCATGGCACAATCCAATACTAGAAATTAAGGTTTATGATGAGGCTCATCTTTTCCCCAGAATAGGTTTGTACATTGCCAACAGCTGGGGCAGGAGAGGGATTCCATAGAGAAGAGCCTGAGCAGCATGGGAGGGCCCCTGAGCTATTTGTGGGGATGCACACACAGGTCACCCTCAAGCTTGGGGGCCTAGCCAATAAGCCAAAATTCAGTGTAGTATATAACTGCATTGAAAACTCAAATCAAACTCAATCCCTATTGTCTACACCAAATCGTGGAAAACTAAGAGAAAGCAAAGTGAGATGTAGAAGTTCATCATGGTGCACTACCCTAGATTGCTGAGGTTTATCCAAGAGTTTTCCAGTTCTTTAAAAAAGAGTATGATAATATCTCCTTCCTCTTCTACCAAACTAGCTCCACTAATAAAAATCACATCATATAAGGGTTTCAGCGATGTGGCAAAGAGAACTTAAGAATTGTTAGTTTTTATTCCATTTTTATTGGAAAAATCCAAAAACCAAACTTGAGAATTTCTGGGCCCCCAGCCTGGTTTTACATTTTGTGTAGAATAATTATGGAATCTGTTACAAATTATCTGCTTTCTTCCTTCTTGGAAAACTGCCATCCTTGGGAACAATATAATGTCTTGGAAGTAGAGATGGCTTCCATGGATCCATCCAACCATTTCCAGTCATAAATACCCAAGCGCAAAGTGCCAAAGGTCACCAGTTACTTGCTAATGTCATCCCTCTACCTTAATCTCACCACACAGAATTTGGGTACCCTGAGATGTCCCCAGAAACATAGTAGTTACAGCATGATTAGTGTACAACAAATTTCTTGTTCTTCCAAAGCTTCCCACTTGAGTGTTGTGGTCAGCTTTCTAGTTGCTGCGCAGAAAGAACCCAAACAAAAGCGGCTTGTGGAGGAATGGGTTTTTTTTGGCTTACAGACTCGAGGGGAGACTCCATCCTGAGGGAAAATGATGGCATGAGCAGAGGGGTGGACATCACCTCCGCCACAGCACTGCAAACAGTGGCACGAAGGTATGCCAAACACTGGCAAGGGGATGCTGGCTTATAACCCCCAAAAGTCCGCCCCCAACAACACAGCTCCATCGAGTTTGTAAAATCTAAACTGCCATCAGCTGAGGATTGATTACTCAGAACACATCCACATTTGTTTGTGGGGACACCTGGATCAAACCGTGACACTGGGCAAGAAACTGGAAATCATTTCCATTGTACCCCTGCTTCAACTATGTCCTGTCAAGCCATATTTTCCCATTCTTAGATTTCACCTTGTTATATATCAAATTGGTCTTACCCAATACATCTTAAAAGTATGAATAAATAAGCCATTGAGTTCAGACATTCCCATTGCATGGATACATGGAAGTCTAGGAGCATGGAGCCAGAGGGAACCAGTTTGCCTCCTCCTCTCCCTTCATGTCTTGTGTGTCATTCCCCAGAGTTGGCTGGTGGGCAGCAAGCAATGCCACCAGAGCATGTCTGACATCCAGGCAAAGAAGGGCATAAAAACCCAGATACAAGACATCTTTTAAGAAACCACACATTGCTACACAGGGTGAACACATAGTGCTTGTGTAGACATGACCCTGATGTCAAGGTATGGGGCATCTGCCAGCTTCTCTGAGGATAGAAGGATGGAGACAGAGA
The DNA here is from genome assembly GCA_004024765.1 of Zapus hudsonius. NCBI lineage: Eukaryota > Metazoa > Chordata > Mammalia > Rodentia > Dipodidae > Zapus > Zapus hudsonius. The sequence goes on along the minus strand of PVHP010011367.1, from coordinate 199 downwards.
AGAACAATGTGAATACTGAAATGTGTGATGGTTCCACTCCCTTTTTAGATGCTGAAAGATACAGATTTTTTGATAATGTAGAAAGTGAAAGCAAAGGAAAATTATGAGTATGTAGATAAAACTGAACTCCTAATATTACACCCTGTTATCTCTTCCTTGTTCCTCTTAGATCCAACCAGCTGCACATACATTTTTTTTT
>PVHP010011366.1:0-45379 GCA_004024765.1 Zapus hudsonius | reverse complement strand
TGGAGGGAGGGCTGCAATGGGGTGCTCCAGTCCTTGGCCTCAAGGTGAGAGTGGATATATCTGTAGGCAGTGCCCCTCCCCTAAGAGACCCTGCTGCCCAGAACCCTCACACCATCCGATGAAGAGGAAGAGGCACTTGCGCAGGCGCTCGGTGGAGTAGGTCATGACGATGGCTGTGTGCAGGTAGCAGCCCTCCACAAACATCCAGAAAAAGTTGGTGACCACGAAGTAGTTGAAGATGGTGGTGATGCAGCGGCACCAGACCTACACACGGGGCAGGGGTGGTCAGAGGCTGTGAGAGATTAGGGTGGGCCAGTCTTGCCCAGACATGGTGCCAACCATTACTGACTCCCACTGGGAAGGCTTGCCCTTCCCTGGCCTCACTCTAGCTGTGAAGTAAGGAGCCTCGTCCTGCCATTTCTCTTCTCTCAACCTTCCCAATATCTCTCTTTTGTGATGCAGGAGATAGAATGGAACTCTGGTTCTTGTGGATGCTAGGTAAGCACTTTACCAGTGAGCTACAGCCCCAGCCCTTTAAAAGAATTTTTCTTTACTTTGAGGCAGTCTCATTAAATTGCCTAGACTCGCCCCGAACTCACTCTGTAGCCTGGGAAAGCTCAGAACTAGTAACCCTACTGTTTTTGCCTCCTAAGTAGCTCAGATTACAGACCTACATTGCCATGCCTACCCCAACCTCTCTTCTGAATCTACCAAAGGGAGGCTGGTATGAGCTTTCTATGGGCAATGTCATGTTCTGAGTCACTGATAGCAAGTCAGACCAGGTTCAAACCGAGGGCAGTGAGGCATTCCGATGAAATGGGGCTGCAGAGCCGTGGAGGGGTTCTCCAGAGGTGCAGGTCTGGGCAGCATTAGTTCTGGGGGGGGGGTGCTACCTGTGGCAAGTCTGCACCCTTCTGAGCCTCACCTGGTGGCACAGAAAATGACAACACTGAATAATGCGTGGGCAGCTATGGTCAGGGTTGTCATTGTGACCTCCTCCTAGCAGAATAGACTTGTGTCTGTTCCTCTGAGTGAGGTGGTCCTCTTTATCACCTTGCTTAGGAACTCAGGACAGGTACCTGCTCAGAGCCACGGTTTCCACACCTGTGGCTCTCCTCTAGGTCTCCCTGAGAGTTAGAATTAGAATGTGGAGATTGGAGAGACAATCGATGAGGGTGTAGACTGCCTAGGTAGGATCAGAAGAGCCTCGGGCATGTATTCCCTGCCATCTGTTTCCTGGGTACCCCTCCTCTGCTGAGTTGCTGCCCATCCCATGGCTCTGCTCCAGGGCCCCATGTGGCTGTGGCCTCCTACATTCTGGAAAGTCCTGATGAGATGGGAGGCTAAGGATCCCCAAATTCTAACCCTGCCTTTTCTCCAGGTCAAGTACTATCTCAGTAGTGCCAGCTGAGATTGGGGCACTCAACACCAGACTGCCCTTGCCTGGCCAGGAAGAAGGGGTCAGCCGAGGCCAAGTTAAGGGTCAAACCAGGCTGGATATGTGCTCAGGGATAAGCCAGCCAAATAAAGTGCCATGAAAAGTCTGTTCTGGAGAACAGGGTTGGCCCATTCCAGTCTATGGTTTTACACTGATTTGGACACCATGCAGGACATTTGACATGAAGCCAGGGTAGACAACTAACATACAGGGTCAAGGTATAGAGGGGCCATTTCACTATGTAACCTTCACTTCTCTGAGCCTGTCTCCGTGTCTAAGGGGAGTTAACTCCCTCTTGCCCTACATTGAGATTAATCGAGAAAAAGCTCAGCAGACATTAGCTTCAGCCCCCTTTCCTCTAAGGGAGCCAGATTGGTAAGACAGGGGAGGAATGGGGTGAATGTCTGGTATGAGCTGCGTGCAGCTCCCCTGGGGGACATTGCATGGGATGGAATGAGGTGGGGGCTCCCCAACAGTGACCTCGTTGCTCTCATGCACTTCGTGGTCGATGAGCTGCAGCAGGAACCACATGATGTTCCTCAGGATGAAGGTGGAGATGAGGTTCCAGTGGATCACATTGCGTAGGCAACGGATGCTCCTGTGGAGACCCAGGTCAGGGTCAACCAGGTTCAGTGGGGATTGGACTAAGGGTCACTTGGGTCAAGGGTCAGCTGGGACTGAGCTCCTGCTGAGCCAAGTAGAGACTGGGCTTGGGGTGAAGGCAGGATCATACAGAGCCCAATTGTCCCCATCCCCCAACCATAGCCACAGCTGGTCATACCCCAGTACCTGGCCCAACCCTCATTTGTCCACTGCTCCTGGGACCCAGAGGGGAGGAGAGAATGCCCGGGAGAGACAAAGATGAGGGGACAGCAGGGTAGAGGCAGACTCACCGTAGGGCCAGGAAAAGCAGGAAGGCAGCCACCAGGGCTGCCACGGAAACACAGTGACCCAGGTAGTTGACAACGAGGGCAATACGGTAATGCAGGTCATACTTCCTCTGCTGGATAGACAGACAGGGACAGACAGAAGCATGGCTATGTCGGAGTAGAACTAGGTGCTCTAGCTATGAAAGTCTCTCTTTGTTTGACCTTGGACAGAAAAAGCTCCAACTCTTCCCTCCCTCAAATCTGGTTTCTAGAACTCACTCCTGTTGGTCCTGGTGGCTCTTGTATTATATAAATGGTTAACTCACAGCCTCCTGGCACAGGCCTGTAATCCGAGCTACTCAGGAAGTAGAGGCAGGGGGATTACAAATTCAACTCATGCTAGTGTCTCAAAATAAAAAATAAAAATAAATAAAAGAGGACTGAGTCAGTGGTAGCATGCACAAAGCCCTGAGTTCAATCTCCAGCCCCCCACAAAGCATGCATTTTACATGCACACATTTGGATAAGGTCTATTGTGACATATCAAGAAATGGAAGCACAGATGAAGAACTCTAAACTCTACAATGCCACACTTAGGTTTAGTCTGTTCAGACTCCAGCTGGAGAAGACCCTTAGCTTTGACATATGTCCGATGGGACCAATCTGCCCTCCTGTTTTTGAAGCAATGACATATGGAGTATCCAGGGGGGATAGGCTGGGATTGGTCAACCCCTCGTACAGCAATGAGAGGGTACAGTGTCTGCAGAGCCTTTAGAAACACTATTCAAATGGAATAAAAGTCAGTGGACTTTTAATTATTACCAAACACTGGCCATTCTAAACAAAACTAGGGATAAAGACTCCTTCCTGGCAGGGGGATCCAAGCACTTCTCCCACCCCCATGCTGGGTCACCACTGTCAGAGAGACTGTGAAAACAGACAGGAGAGGACAGAGGCCTGGCAAGGGCTTCTTTCTTTCCAAACCATATGGCTTTTCTGTCTGCTCCTCTGAGACCTCCTTACAGAGCCCTTAGGCTCACACTCCGTAGCATCTCCTTCCCAGGTCAGGCAAATGTTCTTGTCTCTGCACTTGGACTTCATTTGGGGAAGGACTCTGAGAGCACTGAGGGACCCAGGGTGAATGAGGAGAAGGATGGAGCTGGGACACAGAATTTTGGAGGCATAGCTTGCTGGGGATGTTGCTCAATGGTAGAACTCTTGGCTAACATGTATGAGGCCCTGAGTCTGATCCCCCAAACTATAAAACAGGCAGGGGAGGAGACTAGATCTTAGGCAGCACACAATCCAGTTCCAGACAGAGCTAGAGCAGGGATGGAGAAGCCAGAGAAGTCCCAACAGCTCTATCTCCACATGGGATCATCGAAACAGAATACCAGGGGAGGAGACTACTGAGATCCAGAGGAGGAAGAAGGAATGGGGTCATGGGGCACTGGTCACATGGTTGTACCTTTTCTGAGTTTTATTCCATGAGCCCAAGCTTTCATGGAGACAGGGGTTTCACCATGGGTGGGGACAGAAGATGCAGAGACGAATGGTCATAACACAAGGGAGGTTATGCTACCCTTGGGATCCTTTGTGTTAACCTTGGTCCTAACAAGTATGAGAAGCTGGGTGGGCAGATGGGGTCACTCACCTTATCATCCAAAATGGGTTCACATTGTGAGTAGTTGATCTTTGAGGCCCATGTCCCATTCTCCAAGCATTCTCGGTAGGCATTCCCTATAGAAGATGCCAACCACCCAGAGTCAGGCCACTCCCTCCCTCAAGAACCCTCCCTGGCTCCCTGGTGCCTGTGGCGGAAGGTCTATGCTCCCTAATTTCCCTGGATCTGGGAACACAATGTGTATCTGAAACCTTATATAAAAGTCATTCATACAAAAATTGCACAAAAGGCCTTATTTTACATAGTAGCTAAAAGGCTGAAATCCATTTAGATCCAATCTTTGGACAGCTCTTTGTGTACTTTCTTCTACTTTGGTTCTTTGCTGTAAAACTGAACCCAATTGTGAGCGCGGGGTTGTAGTCGAAGACTGGCTGCTTTCAACATCACAATAATTTCCATCTTTGCCCCTGTCATTTCATGTGTGAGCTCCACACTCACCATCAATGTTAACTCTTGCATCGGAGGAACAGCTGCCATTTACACAGCATGAGCTCACATGCTCAGGTGCACGTCTACCTACATTTACAGACAAGACACTCTTGCCATTCAATCCTTGTGACAACCCTATGAACTCAGTACTAATGTGGTGTTAACTAACCACACTCTAAAGAGGAGAAAACAGACACCAAGAGACACAAAGATCCAAGAATGACAGAGGACTCAGACAGAAGGTCTGGCTTTGAGTTTTGTGCTCATGACCTTTAGCTTGTCAGGTCATGGTAAACAGACATGAGAAGTTTGGGGCATAAGACTCTGCTCCTACCACTGCCAGGCAGGCCATCATGTGGTGCTCTAGGTGTTGAGAACCAATATGAACTTTAAAGCTGCCATGTGTCAGGCCACTTCAGAGCAGGAGCAGCAGGGTCTGACATATCATGATTTGTCAAAGGCAAAAGAGTGACAATTCCAACTTGAAGCCTTCAACTCCAGCTCTGACAGCTGAGGTCAAGCTCTGAAGTCATCCCTTCCAGATAGGCCACACACAACTCCCAGCCAGGAGGGATGCCTCCTTCCTGAAACCCTCCTCAAGCCCTCCACCTGCCTGTGCTTTGCACCACACCATTAGCATGGAGCACCGCCCCCTTGGTTGAGGTGATTTGTATCCGTATTCTGCTTACTGTCTAATGAGCAGCTGTTCTGTGCATTTTTCAAGCTATGTTAGATATACAATATAAAGCTAATGAAAATAAAGAGATCAGAGCACAGAGTCACAGTGCTGGAGGGACAACTTTATATATTTTTTTGGAAGCAGTGAGTTCTGAAATAATTAAGTTACTTAAAAACCCACTTCCGTTGAGCCGACAATGCATTAAAAGCAAAGGAATGATTAAGGAGCACTTGCCGAAGAGCAAAAACAATGGGGGAGATTCTATTAGCCTAATTATTCTTTAATTTGGTGCTCCGAGCTCATAGATTTTTCAAACTTTGAAAACTATGGACTATGGGTCCAGGCCCATCAGCACAAGGCCCACCTCTGTCAAGGTCCTGAGTGACTCGGGGCGGGGGGGGGGGACACTGCCTGGCCTCATGATGATTGGGACCCTCAGTGAGACCTGTCTCTCATCTCTACCCAGAGCACCTGTTCAATTCTCAACCTCCAAGAGAAAGCGACCATGTACCCACCTTCTCAAGACACCTCCATTCTTATATCCAGTGTCATCTTTACTCTGGCATGTTGAGGCAGCCCTTCCCTCACTGTTGGTGAGGAAGAAGGCCCTGGGCATTAAGTGATGTACCAGTTTAAAAGCCAGCTTTTTATTGCTTGCAAGAATAAAGTCCAATTTTCTTTGTATGATATTCAACACCCTTGACACCTGACTCCCATGTCAACCTAGCACACCACACGGCAGCTGGCATTTACACTATCAGACCCAGCTCTATGTCCATCCAGCCTTTCAAATTCCTCCTCACTCTTGTTGCTCAAGGACAAGCTCCTGCACATCTTTAAAGTGGCTCCAATGTCGCCTCTTCTATGGGGCCTGTCCATCACTCTCAATCTGAAGCCATCTCTCTGTCTCCCTCTAAGGACCTCCTCTAGATATTCCAATTACTTGAAACGTAAAACTTCACCTTTTATTGCCCTTGAACTCTATCAACACATACATTTTTGTATTATAACCTAAAACATGCATATTTGAATCGAGCTTCACAAACAAAATTTATTTTGACTCTAGCTATAAAACTTTGATTTCTGTTCCATTCTAATATATCCTATTCATTTCATATTACTGTCTCATGATCCATAGTTTGACAAACAAAAACCTATTTTTTAGAGTATTTACCATGATTCCATGTGGATTCTGCCTATTTGGATATAGTCCTTTCCTTTGATGCTGGACTTACACTCGCTGTAGTCTATATTGGAGTCACTGAGCGTCCCCTCAGGAGCAAGCCTGTGAGTACATGTGCACTGCATTGAGCCAACTTAGATCAGTTAAACCTTGAAAAGCAGGGTCTGTGGTGTGAGGTGTGGGAGTGAGAAGGGCTTCCCTCTGGGGCCTATCACTGCCTAGGGATGAGCTTTTGGCTGAAAATACTGGGCACCACAGGACAGATGTTCCTGCTCATTGAGAAGCTGTCTGCTACAGCTAATGAGGGCACTGAGCCCTCAGGCACAGGCTTGGACAGGAGACTGGAAGAGCCTTGCTCCCTCTCACACCCCTACCAGCCTCAGGAGGATGGGAAATGAAAATCTGGCCAAACCAGAACTGTGGGGCTGGATGCAGTGAGGTGGGTGCCTGTTACCACAGCAACACAGGTGCCCCTGCCAAGGATCGATGCTGATGGTGTGCAGCGTGGCCTGCCAGGGGCATTAGGGTCTGGTCTTTGCTTACAGGACTCTGTGGCTTAGGAAGCCTGGTCCTTATCTCCAGAGTGACACTGGACTGCTGAAGCAACAGGCTGTCTGCCTTTCAGGTGTCAACAATTTGCTAACAGTTCCTGGTTCAGGGACTCACTTGGGGTGGTGCAGATGACTGGATGGAAAATGGGGGTCCTACTGTCTAGCTATAGTTTTGTCTTTAGGTGGCTAGGTGACCACAGACAATTACTTTTGCTTTGGCCCCAGTTCCTCCTCTCAAAAAAAGTCAACAAAATTGGTTCTCGGTGATGCTATTGGTAAGTCAATTATGTGGGTCTTTCCATGTTACCAATTGCCAGTAAATCCCAAAGCCATTCTGACAATACCAAATATCCCTGCATTATTTTATAATGCTCTCAAAATTGTCACTTCCATCTCAGAGATCTTTACTGGTAAGACAGGGGCTATGAGAGATTGGGACTGTGATAAATCTAATTACAGGGGAAAGAAGGAAAGAATGCAAGAGCCATGATGGGTATGGGAGAGTGAGATAGTGGGTGGAGTAGTGCTGTCACTGGATTTTTGAAAGAAAATGGTAAGAAGAGTGGGGGATGAGGTGATGGCAGAGAGGTGGGCAGGGCAGAAGCAACAGAAGGGATGAGGTCAGGGCATAGGCCTGAATCTTTCAGCACCACGGACAGCAAAGCCATCCTGGTCTGGGTTTGGCACCATTTCTGCAGATAGATGGGAGACCTTGGACAGCTCCTGCCAACTTTATACTGAATATCCCTGCTCTGGGCCCATCCACAGATGTCAGTTGCTCTGTCTCTCCTAAGGTCCAATGTCAGCTTCAGTTCTTCCAGTGGCTTTCATGACAGTTACAGCCCCCCTGAGGGTAGGGTCCAGTTGCTCTCCGCTGCGTGGTTCACGCTGGGGTGGGGTTGTTTTCTTGCTGACCCTGCTGCTAAAAAGGACCTGCTTTACCACCAAGTCTAGAGAATTCCTATGAGAAGACTTTACTGAACAAGGCTGAGCTCTCCCATGGGCACAGTCTGCAATGCCTTCTTCTCTGGCCCCTTCTTAAGTGTTGTACAGAGCTAATCACACAGGGATGGGCCAAGGCTGATAATGTTGCCTAGGTGACTGGGAAAATCAAAGAGGGTGAGAGGCTCAGGGTAGGCCAAGAGGAGATACTTTGGATGCCCAGACTCTACCAAGCTTCATGGCAAAAACAAAACAGTCACACATACATGCAGGGAGTAACTGGATCTCTACACACACCCAATGACAGCCCGCCCCAACCCCACTACTGTTATCCACTGCAGTGAAACCCCCTGTCCTGGAGGGGCATTTGTCTGCAACAGCAAGCCCTGCAGACCAGATCATCTAAATTCCAGCACACCGTCTTCCTTGCTCCAAGGAAATCACACTGGGAACTGAGTTAGTAGTCATCTCCATGGGCATTTAAGAGGGGGAGGAAATTTCTTTTTCATTTGTCTGGTAAGGCCCAAGAAGGGGGAAATGTCACCTCCAAAACAAAGAGGTTCTTTCCCTGGGTGAACATCCTCCTGGGACCTCTGGGGCCAGGATCTGTGGGAGGAAGGGGCGTTCCCAGTTGCATTGCATCTCAACAGATGCCAGCAAGGACATCTCTGTAGGATCTTCCTCCTAGTGACTAGGTCACTAAAAATGCCTTAAGGGTCACATAGCCTACCTCAGTCCCACTATTCCTGCTTAAGACCCAACCTTTTCCTAACCCTGCTAAGAAACTACTGACCTTGACTTTGAGTCACATTTCTTGCCTGGTGTGGGAAATAATCTCTTCTCCTAGCCTAACCTCCACTTCCAGCCTGGGAAGTTTGGATAACTGCTTTTTGCCCTCCTGAAGAGACCTTGAGGAAGTGTGGATAGAGTGGGTGGTTGGGGCACGAGTTTCCCGGATGAGATGTACCTCCCTACATTAGTGCTCTTTCGTAGTCTTGATGTTGCTGTAAGGCAGTTAGAACAAGCTGGCTCTGGGGCCACCTTGCACACTTCTATCTAGGTCTTGCCACAGCCCTGGGAAGTGGGATATCAGGCATCTGGTGACAGTCAGGCCAGCTGGGATGAGGAACTTGGAATCTGCCATTGCCAAAGCCAGACACTACGTGGGAAAGACCTCTCGGGTGGGAACCATCTGCTTGTGGCATCTAGGCTCAGGGAACTTTCATTCCATTGCTTATGTATTGTGTGGGCACTGCTTTGTGGGCTTCACCTGTTCACACTGGACCTCCCAATTCCTATTTCCATAAAGCCCTGCCATTCCAGAGTAGGCATGGGCAGCAGCTCATACTTACAGAAGGCAATGGGTAAACTGAGTCAAGGAGGCTCTGAGCAGTTTAATGAAGACCACACTAGGTCCGTGAAGCAAGGCAGGGTGAGTGAGATATCACTGTCTTCCCCAGAAGAGAAGATCCTAAACAGTGCCCCAGCCTCTGCTGTACAGGGCTCTTCCTTCTGGCCACCCCTAGCAACACTCCACAGGCTTGGCACCATGACACTGTCTGGCCTATGGTGGGAGGCAGAAAAGAGAAGGTAAGTAGGGGATCCCTGGGGCACAGAGCTGCTCCTGAACTGAGGAATGTAGAAGACAGGAACCCACTTAAGGCAGAGAAGTTGAGGCCCAAAGAAAGGAGGAGAATGCCCAAGGACCGATAAGCAGTCAGAGTGAGTGAGTTACTACTGCTTCTCACCCACAGCTCCTCATGAAGCAATGGTAGGAGAGCACACCAGGCCAGCAGAACCTGGGGCCCTCCTCTCGACACCAGCAGCAGCCCTACAGAGGCCAAGGCACTGCCTCTCTCTAGGGGCCTTTGGGTATCAGGCCTCAGTCTGAAGAAATGAGAAGATAGACTTCCTCCTCCCAAGATAGCGTGCAGAAGCCAGCAATGAGAACAGATGTCCTTCGTGTTGGCGGGGGCGGGGTTCTGTCCTTACTACAACAGACCACAGAAAACTAAGACAAAAAACAGGTCTCATGGGGAATTCTCACAAAGCAAGGACTCAGACTTGGAATCCAGCATCTTACTTACATTCCTCTCATTCCCTGGCCACCATGAGGCCACAGGTGTTGTCTGACTGGAATGCCTGGTTTGAGGTGGGCAGCAGAGCTCTGGTGACTGCACTTGAGGCACAGCCAATAAGAAGTCCTTTGAGGTACTGGGGTGGGGGTAATGCTCCTCCCTCAGGAGGGTTCTTGGTGAGGGGTGGGGAGGACGGGGAAGGATGTTGAAGAGCATAGAGGGACAGTGTCAAGGTTCCCAGTGGCCTTGGATTAAGATTGGATGATACATCTGAAAATCAAGTAATATCCTTCCAGAGAATTCTGGACCTGCCCCATGGGGCTATAGACAAGCAATCAATGCCTCTGGGCCTTGGAGAATCAAGGCATTGGCCTTACCATACTCCCATAGTACTCTCCATTTCTGTGGCACTCGTCCCCAACCTGTTTCATCACTGACCCAAATTTTTCAGACCTGGCACAGCACTTCCTCCAGTAAACCTTCCCAACTTACTCTCCTCCCATGGGCTGAGAATCATGGCTGTGCTCTTTAATCTAAGAGCAACTATCAAAAAGTTCTCCTGCAGAACCTGTTCGTCTGCCTTACTCTAATCTAGAACAGGAGCACCTGGAAAGCAGGTGGAGGTCTTATGCATCTTTGAGGAGCTGGTTTCTAAGCTCTTTAGGCTTTCTAGGGGGAAAGGCAATACACTCATAGAGGCAGAGCTTGAACAACATGATTTCAGGGTCACAGGTTCCAGGATGGAGAGAAGGAAACTAGTGCAGACTTCTCTCATCTGGGCCCACACATGTGGAGTGGACAAACATGAGAGGCTTCTGGATTGCAGCCTTGCTTGGAGAGCCTGCACAGGTGTCTCTCTGTTTCTGAGCTGGTCACTTCCTACTTGGTGTGACAGGGGAGATGGTCTGCATGTGGGTGAGTAACTCTAGGTACAGGTGGCCAGAGGGCTGCCATGTTTCCTCTCTCTCCCTTTCTCTGCTTAGCCAGCTTCTGTGGTGGCCAAGTTTGTCCATCTTCCCTCTCTGTTCCTCACACGCAGGTGAATGTCTGGCCCTTGGAAGGTAGAGCAGAGTCCTGGTATGTCCAGGTCTTCCTGGAGATAGAAGGCAGCTCATTTCTGCTTTCTTGCCTGAGAAAGAGGAGTCTGTCTGGGGCCCTCTTCAGACTTGTCACCTTTTTTGCTATTCCTGCCTCTCAGAAAGCCTCTCAGGTGCAGTCCAGTGCCCAACCAAGTCACCCTGCTCCTGGATCTCTGGTTATTTATTTGGCCATGTTTGGTTTTTAAACAGTCTGGGACTCCTGAGGCCAGGGCTCAGTGGTCTTTCTTGTCTCCTCTTTCTTGTCCTTCCTGCCTGAGCAGGATGACTCAGTGCTTCAGCATGTCTCTACACTGGGGTCCCCCAAGGGTTAGGCTAGAGAGTTCATCTCTTGTCTTCATGTCTTGGGGATACCTTAATACGGATGTGGCTGAAGCCTGAGGTCAGTGGGGTGGATTGGAGCCCAGCTTTACTTAGTGATCCCTCCTGAGGAGATGGCCATGTCCTGGGGGAAGCAGAGAGCCCTCATGTGTAGTCAAAGAACCATGGCACAGAAGCGGGGATAGTGAGAAATGGAAGGGGAGTGTTAAAAAGAAGATAGAGAGATGGGAGAAGAGAAAGAGGGAAGAAAAGAGGAGAGAAGGGAGGGGAGTGAGGAAGGGAGACAGAAACATTTAGAGACAGAGAGGCAGGAAGCCAATCACATACAGAAACAACCGACAGACAGGGGACACAAAGTCACTCACATGCAGAGAGGGGCTCAGAGCAGTCTGTGTAGAACGGGGAGATGGGAGCAAAGTAGAATTTAAGTGCCCTGCCTTCTTTCCAACAAATTGATGCTTGCTTTCTCTCTATAGAGGTCGAGACTGAGGCCCAGGAAGGATATGGGTTATAAAGTATGTGGACATTTTAGATTGGTTTTGGCAACCGACAATTTGAATGTGGACTCAGGGAACCAGGGGGTGGGGAACAAAGCCTACATTCCACTGGAGCCCCCACCTTTCCAGGATCCCTTGAACCAGAGCTTGAGCATGTGACCCAGGGTGCCTATCCCCCTACCATTAGATGCACCTGCTGGAAGGAATTAGTAAACTGGGCTCCACAGACTAGAGGTGAGAGAAAGTCTCTTAGGGAGCACAGCAGAGAGGTCCAGCCCTGGGCCAGCAGTGGCAGTACAGGAATGGCCACGCTGGTGTCAGGGCTGGTGGCATTGGGCAGTGGCCACTGGCAAGAGCAAGGTTCTCTCACTGTTATCTCTGCCCTGTGTTACTGGCCAGGGGCCCCAAATGTGGTTCCTTAACCTACTCATTGATTCTATTAGCTCTGAAATATGTTTTAAAAATTTTTTTAAATTTATTTTCAAGGAGGGGGGTTGAAAATGAGCACACCAGCGTCTCCAGCCATTGCAAATGAACTCCAGACACCTTGTGCATCTGGCTTTATTGTGGGTACTAGGGAATCAAACCCTGATGGTTAGGCTTTGCAGGCAAGAGTCTTAACTGTGGAGCAATCTTTCCAGCTCACTCAATATCTTTTGTTCTTATTTTATTAGTATACATTAATTATATAAGATAATTAGTTCTGGTATGTTTAATATCCTTTGAAAAAGCCCTTCTCTGCTTAACCCGGCAGAGTAGGCCCTGAGAGGCCTGGGTTCAGAGCCTCGCCCTCCTTGCAAACAGATGGTGTCACTCTTCCATGGATTAAGAGTGAAGGCCGTGGTTCCTGCCTGTCTGGTTCCTAGCCTCAGGATTCTCATCTGCAGCCCATGGGTTTTGGGAGACATAGACAGGATCAGGATTGTGGATGTCAAGCTCCCTTAGCAGGGTCCCAACCCTGGACAGTGATGGGTACTTAGTGGTTCTGTGGCAAGTTCTCTGTGCTCAACTAAATTAAAAGATCTCAGGTGCTGCTGGTGACACTGTTCTCCCCACTGGGCCACTCCTGCTCTCTAAGGAGCCTTGCTGAGGATAGAGGTTGTGACATGATGAGATTAGAGAACCGGGAGACCAGGCTGCTCCTCCAAGCTTCTCAGAGAGTTTTCCATCTGTATCCTCCTTTCTGAAGAATCCCTCCGAGAAGGTAAGCAGCAGAAGGAAGCACCCTCCCCTCAAGTGGAAGCCAGAGGAACATTAGCCATTCCCAAACTCATTGCTGCCTTGCCTCTTTCCACCTGGACTGACTATGCCCTTCAGGGTCCAGCTACCTCAGTGGCACTGCCCCACCCCAGCTCCACATTGCCCATGAGCTATGATGCAGGCAGTACTTTGGTCTGTAAAGTACAAAGAATAATTTGAAGCAAATTGTTCATTAGCACCCCTCAGTAACAACACACTTGGGCCAGGAGAACTGGGCTGAATACTAAGCTATCCATGGTCCCCTGCCACAGGACTGATCCAGATGGCCCATGGAGGAGGATATCCAGCTGATTGGGGATGGGGAGGGGGGCATTGGGGAATTGAGGATATCAACTCATTGTAAAAATAATAAATAATAATAAAAAAGAATTTCAAAAAAATTACTCATTAGCCACTAGGGGCTAATCGCCAGTGCATTTACCAATTTCAGTGATGCCCTGGCCTTTTCACAGCTTCTTATTTGACGTGATGCCAGGGGTATGTGCTGTCCCTGCTCCCCTTCACACAGTCCTTTGGCTCTTCCCTGAAAGGCAATTATCACCTTGTATTCATCTGTTTGCTACCATTGTGAGTGAGGACCTCAGAAGAGTGAGGATGCTGTGGCTGGCACATAGTAAGAATTGAAGAAACTGCTAAATGCTGTGGTGAGCTCTGCTCTGAAGGAGAGATCCAAGCTCTGCCTTGGGAAGGTGGAGGTTCCAGGCTGGTTGGGAAGAATGGGGCTGGAGACAAAGCTCCCTTAATCTTAGTCACTCCTTTTGGCCTTGGATGACCCAGTCTGAACCAGGCATGCTGATCATCAACACTCAACTCCACAAAGCTCACAGGATCCTAAAAATACAGTTTTTGAGAACATGGAGGGAGCTGGAAGTCATTCCTTCTCTTGCATACCTCCTAGGTCAGGGAACTCATTTCCTCCCAGAGAGATCTGCTTTAGTCATGGGTTGGAGGCATATTCTCAGATGGTGGGAACCTATGATGGTTAAGTTTTGTTGTCAGCTTGCTCTTTTTAGTAATCTTGGGTGGGTCTCTGAGGAAGGCAGCCCTCTCAGTAGGAAGGCTCAGGAAAGCTAGAAACAAGCTTTCATTTCTGGGAGGGCAGTGCAAGAAGTTAATTTCAGAGACTCGGGGAGTCAACAAGTCTGGGGAAGGGTTGCAAGAACCCACCCTAAGGCTATACAAAAGGGGAAGGAAATCTCTCCCTTGCCACCTGCCTGTTTTGTTGGTGTGTATTGTGTTGGTGATGGGTTTCTCTCTCTACTTGGACCTGTGAAAAGGGGGCCAGCTTCTTTCACCATTATAAAATTCCCCAATAAATCCTTTCTTCCCATAACTACCTGGTTTGGAGGTTCATCCCAGTGGTGTGCGGCTATTATAGAACCCTTTCTTAGCAGTCATCTGCCTAACTTTACAGACACTTTCCCCTCAACAGAAGCCCTTGGACCTGGCTTTCTTAGAGCCCACTTGCTCTCTGGGCCTGTCAACCCCTCAACAGGTGCAGTTCAGGCCCCACAGCAAGCATGGATGGCTGCCTTATCTTCTAAACACCTCTCACTGTGAAGGTCTCCTAGCCTTTGAGGAGCTTGCACAGACATATGTTCCACCAGGCCACCATGGAGACATGGAAAGGGCCTGGCAGAATGTCGGGGCTGAAGACAAAGAATTGAGCATATAGTCTCAGGGATGCTGTACTGGTGGGTTGGGCTGGAGAAGTAAAGGGTGCTCAAGGTGGGCCAGCCATTGCTACATTCACAACCTCACACAGACCTCACACCTAGCTCCCATGGGACCTGACACCTGTGTAGACTTAGGTGTGTACACACACATACACACAACACACACACACACACACACCCCTAGAATCAGAGCCCAGACTGAACTAGCCCATTTGGAGGCTGTGTAATTACAACCCTTTTACTGCTGCCCTGTTCCCACAGTGCGCAGCCAGCCTGGGGTTTGCCAGAAGAAAACAGGGGGGGGGGGGTTGCAGGTGGTTCTTCCTGGGAGGTGGGGCATATTCTTATTCAGCAGCCACACATTACCTGCAGCTGCTCAGAATAACGCTGCTAGGACCACAGATTTGGGGCTCAGCCCACTGGTCTCCAGGTTAGAGAAGTGACACCCCACACCTTCTGGCTCTCCAGCACCTAGGCTATGCAAGATCCCCCTGCTCACCCTGTCCTTCTTGCCTCCTGATATCTTCTCTCCGATAGTAAAGGGTCTGATCACAAGGTGGGTTCAGGATTGCAGCCTTAGCAACTGTACACCAGGTAAGCATCAGATAAACAAAGACATGAAGCCCTGATGGGGAAACTTCAGGCACCAAGCAAACAATGTGGGAGAGGAGGAAGTACTTCCATCACCCTCAAAGGTTCTCCAAAGCCTACCCTACCGAGGTCAGGAACTCCACTAGGGGTAGGGTCGGAAGGCGCGCCCCCCACTTTAAAGGAGTCTTTAAGACGAGTGATGAACGGGACTGCGGCCTCAGCAGATCTCCCACGCAGGGTCCCGAGCCCTCCCCGCCTCCCGACCCGCCTGAGACCCGCGATCGCCCGCCGAGGTGCGCAGGTGGCCCGAGGGGCACTCACGGGTTGTGTTGTACTTGATGCCATTGAAGTACTCGGGGCAAGGTCTCTCCACTAGGGCTCCGGCTGCGCTCTGGGGCCAGCACGTCCCGATTTGGTCCAAGGTCGTGTTGCAGAAGGAGTAGGGACCTGGCGACAAGAAGGAGAGCGCGGGGCTCAGCGGGGTCTTCCGGGACGCTCGCGCTCGCGCGGTGCCATAGGCTTGGGGCTCTAGGTGCGCGGGGCCTTCGGGGCACCCCGGGCGGGTCCGCTCGCCGTCTTCCTACCCTCGGGGTCCAGGGGCAGCCCCCAGCCGTCCAGGAGCAGCTCTTCGGCCAGCGCCAGGCTACAGTTGGCCTCCAGCAGGCTGGGGAGCAGCGCTGCGTCCATGGCGCGCTGCAGCCGTGCGCGCAGAGGGAGTGGGAGTGCGCGCCCCGCGGGGCTGCAAGGAGTGAGTGAGCGGCCCGGGCCACCGCACGGCCCGCAGCTTCGAGGCGCTGCGCCGACCGCCCGGAGCTGCCCAGCCGGGATCTCCACCGAAAGGAGCCGCCGAGCGCACTGAGCTGCGGGCCACCGCTCAGCCGCGGCCAATGGCGGCTCCGGGGGCGGGGCCGGGCGGCTCCTCTTGGAGGCCCACGCCGCCCCGACCCCGAGGGGCTGGCGAACCAGAACCTGGGGTGACGGATTCGAGTGTCTGTCGAGGGTCGTAGATCTCAGCAAAGTGCGCCCGCTAAAGTTGGACGGTTCTACCCCTGACTTTCTCCTTGAGCGAGGACACTGGTGCCAGGCTGAGGTGGAAGGTCTACATGCGATTTGCGCCCTGGAAAAGCTCTCTTAGGCTTTGCGAAGGGAATGACTTGAAGGGGCCCTGAGGGAAGCAAAGAGAGATCTTCCTGAATGGGTGGAGACCTGCATCAGGGTGAAGGGGGGTGGTGGCTTTCAGCAGGAGCCAGGGACATCATCAGGTCTCTCACTGGACCCACTTGCCATTTAATGAGATGGATGAAGGCGCGGGGGTGGGGAGAAATTGGTTACAATTATCTGGAAGACTTCAGCCAAGTTAGTGATGGTTCCCTAGGTACCAGAGAGAGAGGCTTGGGTAGTGCCATGTGAGAAAGGAAGAAATCCCCCCTACCCACTCTTCAGTAGGTGTGGAGGAGCCATAAGTTATGGAGAGAATCTTCCTGCCTCCCAGCACTGCTTGCCCCAGGATTTGCTGGGCCTGGCCCATCACAGTGCCCAGGGTAGGACTTTCCAACACGTGCCCACAGCACTAAAGCCTGCTTCCCACTCAGGCTGGGTTCTGCTCCTGCCTCTGTCTCTCCATGCCATGCTGGTGTCTTGCGTTCTTGGGCTTTCTCCACCAGTGAAAAGTTCTCAGAGGCCCCTCCTAGCCCACAGAGTCTGTTTCTGTTCCCCTTCTGCTCACCATTGGAATCCAAGGATTTCAGGGAAAGCCAAGAGCACCCTAAAACAGCCCCAGTGCCCTGAGCAGGGACAGAGAGCAGGCCAGCAGGCCAGTCTTTCCTGCTTGGGCATTCATGTGGCTGTCCCTCAGACAGAGCTAGTGAGCTACTGAGAGCATTGGAGTCAGGGCCAGCTGATGGGCAGGGGCAAGAGCTGGTCTGTCAACAGCCAGGTCTGTCTTCTGCATCCTGAATGGACATTTAGGGCCCTCATTCAGCTCTGGGCAGCTGCAGAGGCCAAGGTGCCTGATTCTCCATAATACCCAGTGTGGGATAGGATGAGTCTCCATCCCACCTGACACTGACCCCAGCCCTAGGCAGTCTTGCCTCCAGTTCTTAGACCAAGCTGTGGCCCTCAGAGTCCCACAGTGCCAGAGCACCGCTGGCTGGGTTAGCCTGTGCCTTCACTGGGAGACAAGCTCCTTCGCAAAGGAGAGGACTTCACGCACTATCACAGCGCATGCAATGGGAAATCAAGCCAAGTTTGATGCATTAATGTTGCTTACCACTAGCTCAGCGGACCCAGAGCTAAGGAGGGGGTAAGGAAGCAGTGACCTGAAGCCAAGGATATTCCATTTTATATGCAAATTTATGCAGAGTGTGGGATTAGCCTGGGAGACACAGGTTGCTCATCTGGAAGGGCACACTTAACAAAGTGACCTCTGGAAAGTGACTTGTTCAGTGGCAGGGCCAAAGGCCACTCTGTAACTTGAATATGTGAACACCCAAGCTCCCTAGGCTCTCAGGATGGAAACCCATTTCTTCAAGTTCTCATGATTACAGGTACAACTGTCTGTCACTCAAGATGTGACAGAGGGGAAGCTGGAAAAGGTAGCAGTTCTAGAACAAATTGTTTTTACAGCTCACCTTACAGTCAGCAAATAACTAAATAATGAAGAAACTGGAAAGAAACAGCATTTTCCTGAGATTAGGTTCAACTGCAATAAAAAAGGCTCAGGCTGTTTTGCTTACTAAGGATACAGAGGTGGATGGAGGCCCAGGGATGGATGTGGGGATGGTGATGGGGCTGTGGGCCAACACTGTCCCAGACCCAGGCATGGGGAGGTAGTGCCAGGGAAGGCTATGTGTCCCTGGCTAGTGAGGATGAAGACAGTTGGCAAATAGGTTTAGGGAATGATAGCAGGTACTTGGAAGTGCCCTGTATGTCACAAGCAGCCTGGGATGAAACTGATGCTTTTGGTGCTCTGTCTCAGGTTTTGGGTCATTTCTGATGGCAGCTATGGTAGCAGTGGACAATTCTAGGCCCACTTAGGCACATGGCATTAAATAGGCCAGCAGAGCACCACAGAATCATCCAAGTGTAACATATCACAGCCACATCCCTCACCATGCAAATGTCAGCTGGATAAAGATTTGCAGGGATAGTGTGCCATTGCTTCTCTGAAGGGCTATCCTCTGTGAGGCTGCACAGACAGGGAATCTATGCCTGGAAAGCTGGAGCCAAGTCATGAGATCTCCTGGGAGTTACAGTAGGGTGTAACTGCTTCTCCCCACACCTTCACATCTCACTCCACCTCAGGACAGAGGAGGTGGCTTGGTGTTGTGATCTTCCTTCCAAGATGGTTCCACATGGCCCCAAGGTACAACTCATGTCTTTGGCACTACAAGGAAGACTTCAGGATCTCCTCCCCTCATCCTCACCCTCCTGGTGAATGAGAACACCTTGTTCTTTCCTGAGACCCCTGCCTCTTGGCTGCACTGAGAATGTCCATCCAGCCCAGCCCCTCCTCTTCCTTCATATGCCCTCTGCCCCCTCTGCCCCAGGAATACCTCTCCTATTTGCAGGATCTAGCTCTCACCAAAGTTTCTGGGGTTTCCACTGTTTCCTCTATCATCCTGAGGCTCCAAAGGCAGGGCAGGTCCTGATCACTAATTGGTCCCAACATCCCTGCTCCCATCAGAATGCCCCAGAAGTAGGCTCAGGCAACACCCTGGAAAGAACAAGCAGCTTGGCCAAAGAGCTGGGTCAAGCCAGGGCCCTGTCTCCCTGGACAGACTCCATTCCTTTGATTAGCCTTGATAGTGTGTGTGTGTGTGTGTGTGTGTGTGTGTGTGTGTGTGTGTGTGTGTGTGTGCATGTTGGACTAGAAAGCTAATTCAAGCCATCCTTAGATGCCTCAGGACCCTTGTATTATTTGTGGATAGAATAAATAACACCCCAGTATTTTCTCAAATATATGTAAATGTCTTTGCAATAAATAAAATAGAAATGTTCCATTAAAAGCCTGCCTGAAGTCATAATTGCTTTCCTGACTGTGTGTGCGTGGTTTTCATTTATTTGGACTGCAGGGGCATACAACCAAACTGGTTATAGTCTTTGAATCATGGGTTCTTGTCCTCATCAGCCCACTCATGTCTTAACTTTATTTCATGTTCTTTTCTTTCATGGAAGTTTAGATGTATAGTAACCACCGAATTTAAAGCAAGATATTACCAATCATGTATATATTTCCCCATGTATGCCTTCCCCAGAGAGAACACGTTCTCAAATGTTGTATTTACCATTCTCGCTCTTGTCTTCCTGGTTTTCTCATGGTTAAGCATGTCTAAACAAAAGCTTTTGGTTTTGCTTTGTGCTTGTTTTGAACTTGGTTAAGTTATTATGCATCCCCTCAACCAGTGGACACAAAAAAGGAGACACTCCCACATGGGGACCCAGAAATGACTTCTGAGGCCCACAGTCTACCTCAGAGCCGTGACTAATGAGGGATGATGATTCCTCACAGTGGCTGCTAGGCAGCGTCACCAGCGACGTGCTGGATGAATATTTAATGACATGGGGAAATGTTCACTCTCAGTTATCAGAGGAAAACTCAGTTTATGAAACTGTGGACACAGATGCATCCTGGTTCTGTAAAAAGCAAAACAAAGTAAGAAAAAACCCAAAAATCTCAAAAAGTAACCCCTAGGGGAGATGAGACATTTTCAAGACAGCTGGGCTATGAAATAATGAGCCTTCTATTTAAAAAGAATTTCCACCAAATCGTATATCAATAATAATAATAATAATAATAATAATAATAATAACTGTGCCTCTTGTCAGCAGGTAAATGGTATTAGCAATTGGGCAGGGGAGGTCAATGATGTCGGGAGAGTGAAGACCCTCTCTCCACTGGGCTCAGTGGGGAACAGATGTCCTCTACAGAGGCAATGAGGAGGAAGGCCAAGGGAGCGGATAGAGGGAAGGGACAAGGCAATGACTGGGCTGTAGCATTGTCTCAGAGATCAGAGATCTGGTGGGAAATGGTCTGGGCTGTCCTGAGATTGGCAGCCTCCTCCCCCTGGCTTCCTGTCTGATGGCTACTGGGCATGGCTTCTGCTGGCTGCCCCACTGTCTGTCCTTCCTTCGCCCTTCAAAGTAGGCTCCTGAGGTCGACTCAGGTCTTATTTCTAACAGAAGAGGAACCGAGGCTAGGCTGTCTCGTAAGCTGTGTTGTGCCTCTCCAAAATTCATGCGCGAAATTCAGCACCTCAGAATGTGGCCTCATCTGGGTACAGAATCTTTAAGGAGGTGATGCAAATAAAAATGAATATAATTCAACCAGTGGGCCAAGCCAACACAACTGGTGTCCTTATAAGAGGAGGAGGTTGGGACAGACAGCCACAGAGGGAGGAGGACCTTGTGAAGAAAAGGACAATGGTCCCTGAGAGAAGCCTCAGGAAAAAAAATAATAAACCAAGCCAGCTAACACTTTGATCATGGATGTACAGCATCCAGAATGCTGAGAAAATGAATTTGTGTGGGCCAAGCTACCTAATGTGCAGTACTTTGTGACAGCAGCACAGGAAATGAATGTAGATTTAGGCAACCCATCCACCATCACAGAGCTGCCAGGTGGAAGAGTGAGGTCCAGACTGGTTCGTGTGATCTGAGAGCTGAGCTCTGGGCAGCCCCATGGTAGAGCTGCAGGTGGGACTTTGCTCTTTGATGACTGACTTGGAATGTGTCTGGGTGCTGGGTTCCAGGGCCACCCAGTATCCCTGCCCCCTGGAGCCCTAGCAAATACTCCAAGCCATGGGGCACCTTCACCCCAATCCTCCTTCCCTGCTGCTCCTGGGCAAGGCCAGGGCAGCAGGTATGCCAGAGACTCTGCACGCAGCAGCCTTCTCTGACACTGTGAGGCAGCCTCTGGAAATCTCCCAGGGTCAGACCCCAGGGCCCAGCTGCTGCTTCACAGGGTGTCATCAGGGTGATGCCTGTAGCCACGGCAACCGGAGATGGTTTAACACCTTCTGCCAGCCTTGCCTCTCACCTGAGTGTGAGATCAGAGGGTTCATCCCCTCTTGGGCTCTGGAACGCCAGCCTAGCCAACTTCCTTTGGGTGCCTATGCAGAAGCAGCAAGCTAGAAGAGGCCTCCCAGCCAAACCTTTTGTCACTGATGAAGAGCCTGTGGTGTTTTGATTCAGGTGTCCCCCCCCAAAAAACTTATGTGTTCTGAATGCTTGATCCCCAGCTGATGGCAATTTTGGAATTGGAACCTTGTTGGAGGTGTGTTGTTGGGGGCGGGCTTATGGGTGTTGCAACAAGTGTCTCCTTGCCAGTGTTTGGCACACTCTCCTGCTGCTGTTGTCCACCTGATGTTGGCTAGGGGGTGATGTCCACCCTCTGCTCATGCCATCATTTTCCCTACCATTATGGAGCTTCCCCTTAAGTCTGTAAAGCAAAATAAACCCTCTCCTTCCACAAGCTTCTTTTAGTTGGGTTCTTTCTGTCAGCAACAAGAAAGCAGACTGCAACAAAGCCCAGGACTCAAATGGGGAAGAGGCTCACTCAAGGACCACCACAACACAGAGAGTAAGGCAGACTAGGGAGTCAGTGCTCTGCCTAGGTGCCATACCCCTGAACCTCTGTCACCAGGCCATAGCCCTACCCTCTCTCCTGGGTCTGGGACAGGCTGGAGGGGGCAAACATACCTGAGAGATTGGTGAGTGTTGCAGTCTTGTGGCAGTATTGTTCCAGGAGTGTCCACAGGGCCTGGTCCTTGGCCACTTGGCCTGGCCTGGCTCCCTAAGGGGGCAGGGATGTGGATCAGAGGCCAGGCCTCGCTGGTCATTGACAGCACTTATCTGTCACTCATCCACCACTCCTCCTGTCTCTCAGCACAGAGAGGGAACTGAGCAGAGAGACCTGACCCCACATGGAGTGCCCCAAAGGCCACGGAAGTGGCCCAGTACAGTGTCACCTCTGGGGCAGGAGTCTGATCTGCTGTCCCTCAGTCCAAAGCTGGTTCCTCCTCCACACGGTGGGATGTGCCTGGGACAGTGTCCTGTCTTCGGTCCACAAAGCCTCCAGCAAATATTTGCAGGACCTGACTGGGGAGCCTGTGGTATCTTCAGATGTCTGATCTAGGCCTCAGTAGAGTACAAGGAGGGAAGGAGCGCAGGTTTCAGCTTAATTTACCTGTCCCAGGTAGACAGATGATGATACAAAGGGCACTAGGCTAAGCATGGGAGAGACACCTGCTTAGGCCTTGGGAAGACCAGACAGCTCCCTGGAAAAGGCGAGAAGTGGAAGATAACGGGAAGGATGCATAGGAGGGAGTGTCAGCTGACACACAGGGAGCAGACACAACTGCTTGCAAAAGCAGCAATTCAAATGCATGTCCTAGCAAGGTCACCAGAGGGGATGCTGGCACAGAGGGGTAAGGTGGGTGTGGCCATGGCTCCCTTGCAGGAACCATTTTCTGGTGAGAAGGATGGCTTGGTGACCAGCTTTACTGAGGATGCGAGGGTTGCAGCATGGAAGAGGTCATGCTGAAGTGTGAGTAGTCGTTTGCTTTGCTGAGGGCTTTCTAAGTAGAGAACACAGTAGGTGCGATAGGAGAGAGGCCAGAAAATGCATGTCTTAAGATTGAACTAGAACAATGCCTTCTAAAATTCTAAACCTTGTCCCTCATTCCTCCTAAGTCCACAGCTGCTCCTATCTTCCTACAGACCGTGTGTGTAAATGTACACGTGTGTATGCATAAGCACACTTGTGTGTGTGACTTTGGGGTCATTCTCAGCCCTGACAATTCTGAGATTCCAGGAGGTGCTGCTATGCCAGCAGACAGCCCTCTTTCTCTTGCCTGTCAGAGGTTCTCTCCCTGGCAGCTGGCCCATGTTTGTCTAGGATGTCCCCATGGGCTGGAGTCATTAAACATTACGTTCTTGCATCAGGCTCAGTCCACTTCCTGTGCTGGGACTGAGGCCACACATGCTCAGCCTCCTAAAGCTGGCCTGAGGTTGCTTATTAATGTGGTCAGAGGGAGAGCACTGCCACTTCTCTTGGGAGCCCACGGTGGCCCACACCACTTTCAGGCCTCACATAGGCAAAGTGCTGGGAGCCCTGAGACCCTCAATCCCAGCCCTGGGTGCTGAAGGAGATGCAGGACAGGGGTGAGGATGTGTGTGTGTGTGTATGTGTGTGTGCGTGTGTGCGCGCGTGTGTGTGTACACTTGTGTATCTTGGTGCTCTAAGGAGTTTTCTGGGGTGTCAGCTTCTAGCTCTGGCTTCTTGCATGCAGGATAACTCTGGGGGTCATGGTTTTGCAGTGCATAGATTACCTAGGCTTCCTGGGCATCTGAAAGGCCCACCTGGATGGTTGAGGAGTCTCCCTGTCCTGACTGGGCTGGGGAAAGGGGAATGTTCTGGACCTTGGGGTCTTCAGGAAGAATTTTGAGATCCTACACTCTCCTGGATCTGGGCAAGGGAGGGTACCAGGCCTGCCTGTCACCCCCCTTTGCAGCCATCACTTCCCTCTGAAGGCTGGTCACAAACTATACTGGGTCTTCTGCTAAGCAAGGTTTTTGTGGGGGTGGGCACTGGTGTGCTGTGCTCAGCATGGGGCATGATCCTCAGGCCTGGGTCAGATACAAGAGCAGATCTGCTAGATCTTGGCTCTGTCTCCTGTAAAGTCACCAAAGTCCTGACAATATGGCCTCTGCCTCCCTCACTGGCCTCAGCCCTTGGAAGGGCACTGTGAATGCCTGTTCTGTCTTATCTTGACAAGGATATTTGAAGTCTCCCCAGAGCAGAGCTTATAGCTGAGTCCAAAGGGGGTGATGTTTGGGACTGTGGGCAGAGTGTAGGGTAGGAAGAGGAGAAATTGACCCCACAGGAGGGATGGAGTGAGCAGAGGCTCAAGGTAGGAATGCTCAGGATCCACTTGGGCCAGAAGAACCTGGTTTGGGGGTGCCATTAGGGAATGAAATGAGGTGGTGTGGAGGAGGTTTTTTTCTGCTTAGTGAGTACTTGCTATGTGCTAGACATAGCTCTAAACCCAGTCCACAAGACAGACCATTTGCTCCTAGCCACAGCTTCTACTTCACAGAGGAGGCCCCTAAAGCCCAAAGGGGTGATATCACCTGCCAAGGCCACATAGCAGGTAAGAGGCAGGGTAGGATTTAGGTCCAGATAGCCTGAGGGCAGTGGCCTGGTCTCATATACTTAGCGAGTAAAAGGCATGAGGGCCACAGAGACTGAAAGGACCCCATCCCCAAACTATGTGGCTGTGGTGACCAGATGCCTCATAAGTCAGAAGTGCCTCTGTCCACTCAGGAGTGCTGTAAAGGATGGAGAGACCTTACTGGCAGAGCACTGGGTCCCAGGAGGCAGGTCCAGCCAGCCAGGCATGGTCTCCAGCAGGGAGATGAGAAATTTATCATCTGTAACCTCTGAGCCCCTTAGGCTGTATTGCGATGTTGGGATATGAGAAGAAATCTGTCCTTCTTCCTGTCCTTCGTTGGCAACACTGAGCTCCTGAAGTCCTCATAATTTCCCCTATGGTCAGTACATCTCTCCTTCTAACGCAGTCATTCTTGGGGGTTCCCAGATGGGGGCTGTCACCAGACACCAACCCAGAATGCATCACCTAGGACTTGCCACATGCCCTCAGGGAAGGCAGGGGCAGAAATTACATTAGTCTCCTATGTCATCCATCATCTGCTCTGTACTAAAAGATGGGTACTCTGTGTTGTCGGGTGGGTCCCCATGGGTGTGGCAGCCCCACTCTGCCCCATGTCTAAACCCCTTCAATGGTGTCCCTGTTCATTTCCTCTGTATCACACTGGTACATGTCACGGCCCTCTCCCTAAGGAAACTAGAACTGAATTCAAACACGAATGCTGGGGCCTTGGATCTGCTTGCTGGACCAGGAACCTTGGTGTGCTATTACGTTTGAGGAGCCCGAGCTAAACCTGCTTGGTGTGTAAAGAGTAAGTGTTTTCTTCGGTCAACATCCTCTATGCTGACTGAAGGCTCGACTTCTTCACTACTCTTGGCTGTATTTTGGGGCCCTGAGAGCTGCCTTCATCTCCACATCCACAGAAGCCCCACTGTAGCCCAGGGTCCACATAGCCTGACTTGGCAAACGCTTGACAAATGTATGCTGGCTGATTGATGGCAAGAGTGATTGACTGGATGAACTCCTGTTGCCCTCAGTCAGGTAGGGATACCTTGCCCCCAGTTCTGGGAGCTCCAGTTTGGACTTTTCCTGCTCTCCAGGTTTCCTTCTGTAATGTATCCCTCGGTATGGCTCTAGCTGCTGTAATGCTAAGCTTTCACCTTAGAAGGCAGAAGAAAAGACCATGGAGGAGAAGAGGCAGCCAGAGCTGAGGTTTCAGCTGCTCCTTCCCTATCTGGGCCCTGTCCAGACAGAACCTGTGCCCCAGGGTCCAGGAAGGCTTATAGGTGCCACCTCACAGGAGCCAGGAGGTCTAGCCCAGCCTAATGTTCTTCCTGTGCCTGGTGACAAATTTCCTCTAAATTTAGCCCTCAGTCTAAGCCTGGGAGATTTACATACCTCAGGTTCCTGGCCTGCTGGACTGGGGACTAGGCCCTCCCTGCCTCTGCTGCCCAAGGTCAGGGAAGGATCCTGGGAGGAGAGAGATCTTCTACTTTGGGGGATCACTCATCTCTCCACTGAGCAGGGCTCAGGGGTCAGTCAGGGAAGGAGAGCAGGAGAGGAAGGGAGGGGAGATGGAGCAGGGAGAGAGGGAAGAGGAGAGTAAGGCAGGAGAGGAGGGATGGGAGAGAAAAGAGAGAAAGGGAGAGAGAAAAGAGAGAGGAGGAGGGTGCGGAGGACAGGGAGGAGGCAAGAAGGGGAGGCAGAGGCCAGGCCCCACTAGATGCAGAGGAGGCAGTAATGGAGGTACACCTAATTAATGATGAGGTGAGGGACTAGACATCCTGTGAAGAGTGGAGGCAATTCTCTTCTGGAGAATTGGGGTTTGCTACCTGAGGGGAGACTTTAGATGCTCACATGTAACTTACAGGACGTGGGGCTTCAAGTGAGGACCCTAGGACTCCAGGCTTCCCCTAACAGCCTTCCAACCCCAGCATATCTGCTTTAGTTCCAGCTGGCCCTCTTCTGAGGATGTCAGGACGCATCTCTTAAGTCCCAGGCCGGTCCCATCACCCTGTGGAAGCTCCAGCCTCCTCATCCCGCTCTTTTCTCTGTGTGCTGGTAATGCCCCCTCCCCCTCGGTCCCTCTCCCTTACCACACAAGTGGCGGTGGGGAGTAGAGGGGGGGCATGAGGACCTGGGCCAGGTAAATCACTTGGTCTAAAAGCATCTCCCTAATTATCAACTCATCTAATGTCCACTTTGCCTAAGAGTCATCTTTCTTTTGACTTCTTGTGGCATCTGTCTGAATGTCTTAAAAATAGCCTGACATTAAAAGCAAGGTTTTGTTAAGAGAGGAAATCTGGAATGAGCTGTCTACTTAGAATTCTGGCCCTCCTTTCACCCTGATCTCCCCCTCAGCTTCCTCATCTGACAGATGGGGACAGGAAGGCCTTGAGTCTCCTCTCCCCATTGTCTCAAAACCTCAAACAGGGGAGCCTATGGTGTCTAGCTGGTGCTCTGCAGGTGCCCCTGAACAGGACCAGACGTATCTGAGCAGCTGTTCAGCAAAACAAAGTAAGAGGAGGGGGCACTCCATGTTCTCCAACCCCTGCATTCGTGACATGGCATCTTCGAAAGTCAGAATTCTGAATCAAGTCCCTTTAGACAAATTGGCTGAGGAATCCTTAAACTGTTAACAATTAGATGAAGTAGAAAATGACAGAGAAGAGGATACAGAACAGTCCAGTCCATCCCAAAGCTCTGAAAATCCAAGATTTCTGAGTCATGCAGAACTAAGTAGGCAGTGCCCGCAGACAAATTGCTCTAGAAAAAAACACTTAAACACCAGCAAAATGGCAAAGTAAAGAGATTGAATTAGTTGATTAGGTTAGAAAACACTCAAAAGGGAGTTGAATTTTGGGGAAAAGTCATTAATTTGATAATGGAGCTTCAGGGAAATGGCCTTGAGTGGGATGGTAGAAGGGTGGGATGTGCAGGGTGGGGACTTGCATTTGGAGAGAACTAGCAAGTTAGAAAGGGCTCCGAGTCCTACAGCTGGGTAGACATGGTCAGGGTCTTCCCTGTGATTCCTCTCTTTGCTGGACCCTCTCTGGACAGATGGTCCCACCAGAAGCCAGGACCTAGGCCAAGAGGTCACAAGAGTACTGTCCTGAGACCCTGGGGAGCGAATCACTGTCCCAAGGTGAGGTGCTGCACTTACCCAAGAAGGTCTGGGCTCTGCAGACAAATGGCTTGGAAGGTTACACTATGCTTTTATTCAAAATGCTTAGAACCAGAAGTGTTTCCGATTATAGTTTTCCCAGAGTTTGGAATATTTATATGAACTTTACTGCCGAACACCCAGCATCCAAAAATTTGAAACACTAGAACAAGTTTTGCTTGAAAAGATTTGAAGTTTGGAACATTTCTTCTGGATTCCTCAAGTCTCTCTGGCCGCACCTGGCACACACAACAGTGCCATCTCTTGGCAGCCTTTCAAAGCCAGGAGGGTAAGCCAGCAGCACGTGGGCCAAGGCTGGCAGCATCATCAGGACTGTGGGGGTGAAAGTTAGGCCAGAGCTTTGTCTCTTCTCCCGACCTCCCTCTTGCTGGAAGTTTCACAATCCCTCCTCTGTGTAGAGGCCCCCTGTGCCCACACCCATGGGAAGCTGTCACACAGATCTCTTCAGGGGCTAGGGCCCTATGTTTGGCCTCAGCTGGCTTCCCCAGACCTCCTCTGGGCCTAGTCTCCATGCTGCTGACCAGTCTCTCTCACCAGATTCCTCCACTTCCTGTCAGGGATCTGTAGACCCAATCTGCAGAGGTTATAAACACACACCATTTCCTTGCCATTCTTCCTGTTAGAGTCCCTCTGGCTGAGTTCCATGAGGACAGAACCCCTGGCTGGTTCCTAAGCTGAGTCCTCACCTCATGGGTCCTTGTTAAATCTGGGTTGGCTAAGTCAGAAGGCTGCAAGCCAGGTTCCCGGCTGCCTTTCTTCCCTGCTGTTGCTTAGTTCTCATGTTCTCATTTCCCACTGAGCCCAAATCTCACAAGAGTTGGCCAATGACCCAGAAATCATTCCTATTACCGCCAAGGCCCAGGGCTTGGGGTCAGAAAGACCAAGGCATATTTACTTTCCAGCTGCTGACATGCTGAGTAACTTTGGGCAAGGAACTCATTCTCTCTCAGTCTGGGAACATTAAGGGAGGTAGAGCAGGGCCCGGGAAGCTGAGTCCCCTGGGTCCTTGATTCTGAAGACTCCAGAACTCAATGTACTCTGTCTCCCACTCTGCCTGGGCTATGGAGCCATAGCTATAAGCTCTCATCCCCTTGGGCAGCTGGCATCAGGGTCCAGGGCAAGGCACTTTCATCCCAATCCAGGCTCTCTCTCTCTCACACACACACAACACACTGATCTTGAGAATGAAGGACAGGTCATAAAAGCCCAGCAAATCTGTGGTGCATAGGTGAGCCAACTCCACAACCTCCATCTGTAAAGTCTGGCATGGTATTCAAAGGACCTGGAAGGTATATAGGCTGTCTGTTCATTAGTGACTCTCCATATCTCAGCACGGTACCCACCTCCTAGATTTGTTCAGACCCCTTGGCAGGGGCAGTTTTTCCCCATGTTCTCCTCACTGACACCCACATCCAGAATGTGCTGAGCGCTCTTTCCATGTTAGCACTGTGCCTCAGGCTTTCCTTGGATTATCTCGATTGTTCTTCAAGACAACCCTATTCAGGAAGCATATTCCTGATCAGGCAACTGAGGCTGGGAAGTTGGATGAACCTGTTGGATGAGCCAGGATTTGAATGGGTTCTGCAGGCAAAGTCATGGTACCTCTAACAGTGGATGGTCACTCCCTGTCTGTGGATTATTGAATGAATCAGTCCTTGCACATCTAGGGACATGAAAGCCCAGAACAGTGTCTCTGAGGCTGCTCTATGTCATCAGGGCAGGGACAGGCCTTGTGACTTTTATCCTGGCTCTGTTCCTGGGGACCATTTAACATTTTTTCATTAGAAGTATGGCTTGAACAAGTCACCCTATTCTCTAAGCCTCAGTTTCCCTATGTGTAAAATGGAGAGAGAGTTGAAGAAAAATTGCACCCATGCCTGTCTTGGGGAACCACTTCCCCTGTCCCTCATTTCCTCAGCTCTTTCTCTCCAGCTGTCCTCTGACCCCTCACCCCAGTCCCTCAGACAGATGGTGACTGCACCAGAAAGGGGCAGAGATTGGTTTCTCTGGCACCTCTCTCTGCCAGCAGCTCCTTTGATATTGGGACTGCCTGGTGTAAGGAAGGGTGAGGGCAAGCAGTAGTGGATATAGAGTGGAGAAGGCAGTGAAGGGTACTCAGGGTAAGTGGAAAGGGTTGTGGGGGAAGGGAGGGACTGGCCAGTGGATAGAGCACTTATCTAGTCATGGGGAAGGACCAAGTCCTGGGCATAAGGTCCCCCCCCCCAGAGCCCTCTGTTCCTGCACACAGGGTCACTTTCTCATCCTATTGGGTGATAGTTTCATTGCTCCTCCCCTTGCCCACCCACCCAGGTATGGGACTCCATCCTATCAGTAGAGACAAGGATTTTCTAAGGCACTCAGCCATCAAGTCCTGAGACCCTCCCCTTGCCCTGTAGTACACAGAGAACTCTGCTACCATCCTCTTCCTACGCCCACCCTTCCCCCCCCCCCACACACACACACTTACCTGGCACAGAGGCAATAGGTAGAGCAGACAGAGGAGCTGGGGAGTGTGGAGAAGGCCCTGGGTCCCCATGGGACGCCTTATGTCTTAGGGGCTAGGGAAGTGCCGAGATCTGGCTTGCCCCTCCCCCAGGCCTGCCCAATCCTGAGGCCCGTGGAGGTAATGCCCTGGGCACAGGGCATTCTCCACTCTCCTCCCCAGGGCAGTGGTGACACCGCCCACAGCCCGCCCCCTCTAGGTTATTTATAGCCAGAGCTGGGCAGCAGCCTGGGCAGGGACAGGCAGCACCTAAAGGCGCCTAGGGGACAAACTCCAACCCACAGAGGAGGGGTTGATCCTGGTCTGTAGCTCCTCTGGGTGAGGGGCTTTGAGTAGTGACAGGGAGCAGGAGCCTGAGGACTCAGGGGATTGCCCGAATCCATCGGAACCAGTACTTCCCAACACTGGGAAGGATCCAATTATGGGGAGGGGTAGGGGAGAGGGGCTTTGACCTGGAGCCTAAACCTAGAGGGAGAGGAGATCTACATGTGAATTTAACAATTAGGGCAGGTTTGGGCAAAGGGGATATGGGTGTGATTTGGATCATTATATACATTTTCTATACATTTGAAATTGTATAAAAATAAAATGTGGAGGAAAGCAGTGACCACAAATACAGCTGAGTCAGACCCCAGAGTGTGATGGGGTCCAAGGGTCCTGGTACCAGGCAGGGCTCTCTGCTCTCAGATGGGGGCAGGTGAATCTCTAAGGAACCACAGGGCGCTGCCCCTAACTGGTAGGTGGTCTGCTGTGCAGAGGGTTAAAAGCTTAAGTGCTTGTCCCTAGGCTCTGAGGGGAAGGCATTTGAGGAATGTGATTAAAGGGACACAGGGTTTTCCTGAAGGTACCGCTCAAGTTCAAGACACTCAGACTCTCCTGTGTGCTCTGATGTCTGTGCCCAAGATCCATGTTTTTCCTTCAGGATTCCCTTGACCCCTAAGCCAAGCAGCTTTCCTGATGCTCCTGCTAGGTAGGCTTCCACCTCCCTCTCCTCTCAGGGTCTCTGAGGAATTCTGCCTCTTACCAGCTTGGGCTGCTCTCTAGTTACCCTGCATGGATGAGTGTGGTCTTCTCCTTGTCTTCTCTTCCCCTTCCCCTCCCCTGGCACAGAGCTTGGCCCCAGTAGTTAGAGGGGCCATAAATTCCTTCATTCCTTAGCAGTGCTCTTGCTTTGGCTTTCCCTTGTTTCCAAAAAGATTCCTCATCCCACTGGGAAGCCTCTTTGGTGAAGGGTTTCCAATAAACATTTACTTTCTTCTCAATTGAGTGCTCAAAGTTCCCAGGAATTTATTTCCTTCTAAGGCACAGGGACAAACGGAGGTGGGACATATGGACCCTGAAGTGTCATTGACATCTGAGAACTCCCTGACGGACTGGCTGGGACTGGGGCTGGGGTTGGGATGTTCACTCTCCTTCTTTGCCGGCTCTCTTGCCCACCTCTCCTGGGAGCACTTCCTTTACACATCACTTTGTGTTGTGTTGGGGAACGGTCCTGGCGTGGACTGAGATCTGAATTTGACCTTCTATGTGGATATGCCAGCAACAAGCAAGTGAGAACAATGATCTCAACTCATGTTGTGAAGAAGAGCAGCTGAAAGGATGAGCCTGAACTCAGCACCCCAAGATAGAAGGGTGAAGGGCAGGGACTGTGGTCACAGGCCGTGTGCAAGGACAGATGAACAGAAGCGCTTCCCATGAGGGCATGCAAGCAAGGAGGCTCCAGTGACTGTCATCACCACCATCTCTCCTCTTCAGAAATAGGTCCGTTCTGTGGGGATGGAGAGAGGCTCTGTGGTAAAGTGCTTGTCTTATGAGCATAAGGACCCAAGTTTGGATCCCCAGCAACCATGAGGGTGTGCTGATGCATGCCTTTAATCTCAGCACCTGGGGGAGTGGGGACAGGGAATCCCTGGGCTCATTGCTTAGCTAGTCTAGCTGAACAGGTGAGTTCTAGGTTCAGAGAAAGACCATGTCTCAAAGAATAAGGTGGAAAGTGGCTAAGTG
This sequence comes from Zapus hudsonius, assembly GCA_004024765.1. Lineage (NCBI taxonomy): Eukaryota > Metazoa > Chordata > Mammalia > Rodentia > Dipodidae > Zapus > Zapus hudsonius. Next base: position 13,223 of record PVHP010011366.1, on the reverse strand, counting down.
TAAGACCAGCCTCCACACACACCCTCATACAAACACATGTGCCCACATACATACAAACACACATACATGCGCGCGCACACACACACACTATAGATTAGATAGATAGATTGATTGATTGATTGATTGATTGATTGATTGAGGAATGAAAGAGTTCTTGACACCTAGTAGCCTGTATTTATGACACTTGAATGAGGACAAGTGGTAAGGGGTTGGGAGAGGTCACTAGTGGCAGACAATAGTGGGAGGCTGGACTTGACATTGTTTTGTCTCTGAATGGTACTGTCATGATAAACACTCCATCCCTGACTCAGTGTCGCCAACTCTTTCTTCATTATCATTCTTATAAGGAACCTGCTATGGTTTAAATGTGTCCCCCCATCCAATGTCACTAGAAAATGGCTGCAACTTGGCACTGGTGGCAAAGGCATCAGACCCTTGGGTCAGAGGGTATGGATAAAACTATTTGTGGGTTCATGTGTAGAAATGCATAGAATCACAGTGCAGCAGCTGTGGTCAGCATAGAAGGAACCAAGCTCTTATAGAAAGGCTTCCAGGCAAATGTTAAACCCCCACACCTGGGAACCAACCCTACTGGGAGAGCATGGACTTTCTATAAACTTAAGGGGTGGGTGATTGGGTTCTTGTATGAGCTGTAAAAAAATGAGTGATTTTAAGGAACCGGAAGACTTACGGACTTTGGGGTAGCATGTGCCTGGGATCAGGGAAGGTCAAAGTTCTCAGAGGGCCTGCTTTTGTTGCAAGGTGGTCAAAGGTGACATAATGTAGGTGGAGCCTGGAATGAGGAAGGCGGAGTCAAGAAGAAGGTGAGAGGTCAAATGGTCTTCAGAGCCCAAGGAGGAGCCTCAGGAAAGGAAGGGCCTGGGAGACCCAGAAGCCCTGTCCTGCCCTGAGGGCACCACACTGACCCCCTCTCCCCTCTGTGAGTCCCAGTGGAGGAGGAGCCTGAGCTCAGCTCACTGTGGGAGTCCCTCCCAGCCCCCCCCCAGCTGTTGTTAGATGGCATCCCCAGCTGGATGAAGATGGAACCACACCAGCATGACCTTAGAGTGCAGTCTGTTTTTGCGGGGCAATTTCAGAACATATTTCTACAGTTTTGCTGACTTTTTATTCTTATATTTTTTTCCCACGAATTTCATGGAATATTAGCCCCTCTCCAAATCCTGGTTCAAGGAGGCTGGGTCCAAGCATGAGCTATGATAATGATATGATTCTTTTGACGTTCATCTTAAGAAAAGTATCATGTTTGATTAATCATGTGGAGTAGACTGAGGCAGAGATCGTCCCTGCTCATAAAGAAGCACTGAACTTTGTGTCAGAGAATAGCTGCAAGGCTGGTGTTTTCTGGCATGCTCCAGGTTCTGGTGTTGGGGTGGCCCTCGGGCCTTGCTCTGTCTCCCTAGAAGCAGGAGCCATGGGCTGGGCTGGGCTGGCCAGAGCCCATGATGTGGATCTCGAGGGTGGCGCAGGATAGGCCACTGCTGGGCCTTGGGAACAGGTTACCTGTACAGGACCTTTGGGGTCTGTTCTGTGGGACCCACTGCAGAGGTCACTATGGCTCTGTGATACACAGCTTGCTCTCTCCAGCTTTCCTCCCTCAGTCCCTCTGTCACCAGGGTTCTCTAGAGGAACAGAACCAATAAAATGAATATGTACTATAAAGGGGATTTAGTATATTAGGTTACAGGATACCAACTAAGCAGTCAAACAGTAGCCATTGCTGGGACAAAACACCTGGCCAGAAGCGGCCCATGGGAGAAAAGAGTCTATTTTGCCTTAGAGTTTTGAGAGGAACCCTCATCACCACTGGTGAAACAAGGCAGGAGCAGGAAACTGGGGCCACAGGGAGGGGGCAGAGAGAGGCAAGGGGGCTGGGCTGTAACACCTTAAGGCTTGTCCCCAATGGCATACCTCCTAAAGGTTCCCCAACCTTCCCAAGCAGAGCCACTAATGGCAGAACAACCATTTAAACACATGAGTCCATGGCAGACATGCTACATTCAAACCACCACAGTTCCCCTACCTGTCAAATAGGAATACTTCCTATAGAGAGAGAGAGACTGGGCACACCAGGGACTCTTGCCACTGCAACCAACTCCAGTTGCATGTGCACCTGGGTTTACCCTGGCACAAGGGAATTGAACCTGGGCTGATAGGCTTTGCAAGCAAGTGCCTTTAACCACTGAGCCATCTCTCCAGCCAGAAAGGACTGATTAAGATGCTTAAAAATATCTAAGAAACATAACCTTCACAGCAGCATTTCAGCAGGTAAGTATCCTTGCATTGTTGACCATGACCCTGCACCATGCCTGTCTACCACAAACCTGTGTATTTGAACCACATCTGGGGGCTTCTCATTCAGTGCTGCTCTATGGGAATTGTCTGTCTATCTACTATGATAGCATAGAACCACATTGTTAGATGTGATTAACACTGGATCATGGGGACCTCAAGGTTATGTTTTGAATATAAAATATTCCTCAAAGACTCATGTATTTGAAGACTTTGTCCTTGACTGGTGGTGATGTTTGGGAAGGGTATAGAACCTTTGGAATGGAACACATGGCCAGTGAGACGTGTCATCAGAGACAGGCCTATGAAGGCTACATCTCATGTCTGCTCCTTGTCTGAGCTCTCCCTTCCTGATCTGCCCAAATGTGAACAAACCTTGCTGCAAGCTCCCTCCACCACTGGCTAGACCAGCCTCCATGCCTTCCCCGCTTCATATCCTCTGAACTATGTGAGCCAAAATAAACCTATTCTCACTTAGATTGCCATGTCAGTTACTTGGTCATGATGATGAGAAAAGTAACTAATACTATCAATGAGTTCTTGCATTTTTGTGTTTGTGTTTTCCCAAAAATTTATATGAACATATATTATTTTTAAAATATAAAAATTTTGTTTAAAGATGTAGGCATGGCTTTTAGAAGGAAAGATTGATGTGTCTTGATTTTTGTTTTTTCCTCAGCTCCCAAGTGGGGTGGATGTGGTCAGATATATGTCTATAAACTAGTGAGAGGACCAGAAGCCTCCTGATTCCTGGGCCTGGATCTTATGCCTCATGCTCTCTAGTCTCTAGTTAGATAGTAGGAGGCTGAGGGATGCAGGGAAATTGAGGCCTCTGGGTTAATTCTGAGCCTGAGGTTGGGAGTATCCAGCTTCCCGCATTCAAGCCCTGTGTGTGTGCATGCATGTGTGTATGTGTGTGTGTGTGTGCGTGTGTGTATGTGTGTGCTAATGTGTGTGTGTGTGTGTGTGTGTGTGTGTGTGTGTGTGTGTAGGGATATACTAGAAGAGGAGCTTCAAGGGAATATCAGTGCAGGAATCACACAAGAATTGTGCCTCTGGAGAACACTTGCAGGTGTCAGAAGAGGCTCTGGGGCTGGTGGGGGCTGAGCCTGGAGCTGCTCTGAAGCTGAGCTGTAGCCAGCCTTTACCCCAGTGTGTGCATGCCCAGTATGGCTCAGGGAGAAGGAGAGGTAATAGAGGAGGATGAGTCAGGGAGGGTGGGAGGAAGAGCAGAGAGAAAATCCAGGCCCCATTCTCAGAGAAACTGGTTCTCTGGTCAGCCAGGCTGGGCTGTGGGCTCAAGCCTGTGAGAGTGTTGAGAGCAATGGGGGTCAGCAGTGGATCCCAGGGGAATCTAAGAGGGGCTGTGATTGGTGCTAGACAGGAGACATCCTCTCACTGCTCTGTGCCCCAGAAGGCCATCACCGCAACACTGTTCTTCAAAGGAAGCATACTCGGTGGGTGAGTGGCTTCCTGCTGCACACCCTTGACTTCTGTATTTCCAAGAATTGGATTTAGTGAGTATCTGGAGTTACGATAGTAACACTTATGTGGATGTGGCCTTGGTCCCTGGGCATGATGCCAGTCCTCTGTCTGTGGGTCAGTGGACTCAACCAGTCTCAGAACAGTAAGATTTGGAAAAGGGCTGAGATATAGCTGGGTGCCAGAGCACCCTCAAGGTCTTGGGTCAATCTCAGGCACCTCAGAAACAAACCCCCAAATCAAAAAATTGCATCTAACTGGGCATGGTAACAAGCCTTTAATCCCAACACTTGGGAGGCAAAGGTAGGAGGATCTCCATGAGTTCAAGGCCACCCTAAGACTACATAGTGAATTCCAGATCATCCTGGGCTAGAGTGAGACCCTACCTTATAACCCACCCCTCCCCCCAAAAAAGTTGCATCTGTACTGAACATGTGCAGATTTTTTTCTTGTCATTATTCCCCAGATATGTAGGATAGCAACTCTGTTTATGGAGCATCTAGATGACACTTTTTTAACATTTCAGAATTATTTAAATATCGAGCGGGATGTGTGTGGGTCATATCCAGTGCTATGCTATTTTGTATGTGGGATCTGAGTGCCTATGGATCTTGGTATCCATGAAGATCCTGGAGTCAATCCCTTCTTGGTGCCGAGGGACAACTGTTCCGTGAGAACTTATATCCTCCTCATAAAACATCAGGGATGAAGCACAGAGAGATTTGGTAATGAACCTGAGTTCTTAAGCTCATACGTGGTGTCACTGGGTGCTGAACCCCAGTATGGGCCAGGAGTCTGTGCTCTTAAACACCATGCCTTGGCACCTTTTTCAGGGCACGCTATGAAGTGAGGCTAGCCCTCCACAACCAGCCCTTCTGTGAGTTGCAGAACCCACCCAGATTTCAGCACCTACCCTCTCCAGCTACTCCTAGAGCAAGCTGTTTGTCAGGGGAAAGAGAGTCCAAATCTCACATAACAGCTGTGCCTTTTTCTTTTTGCTCTAAGTTCACATCAGATGGGTAATATACTGATGTTGAAATGAGGCTGGAAGGAAGCACATCTCACAATGGTGTGAAAACCCAATCAGCAGTTATGAACTGCAAGAGACTCTAGCCTTTTCTTCCTTAAGAAAGACAGTGCTCCCAAGTACCCAGGGCTGGAGCCATTGACTCAGGTATAATAGGAGGTATTTGTGCAGAGAACTGCATCTCCTTGTACAATTGTCTAAAGTTCCTTTTTGCAGGTATAAAGAATACTGACAAAGGAGATTCAAATTGTTCTGCATTTTCCCCTGGCTTCTGATGGAGGAAGGGAAATTGGTTTTTGAACAAAACATAAATACCATCACACCTGTCCCCAAATATTGATTCTGCACAATGTCTTGTGTCATATGCACATAGTAGGGGCTCCATAGAAACTGGCAGGAGCCAGGTTGTCTGATGAGATCTTTGTCTGCTGCATAACCTTGGGTGGGTGGCTTCAGTCCTGCAGGTCACAATTCCCTGTGTAGAGAGGAGCTGGTAATAGTATCTATAGTACAGGTGCCTTTTGATTTGCTGTGGGATTATATCTGGATAAACCCATTATAAGTCAAAATACATGAATATACTTAACTTAGTGGACCTTATAGCATAGCAACACAGCGTGGACTGTTTCCCATGGTAACCACGGGGCAGACTGGAGCTTTGGCTCCTGCTGCTGCCCAGTATCACATGGCATATTGCCAGCCCAGGTAAAGAGCCCAGGTCAAAACCTGAAGTATAGCTGTTCCAGAATGTATATTGTTTCTGCATCAATGTTAAATTTCAAAACCATAAGCTGAACCATCCTAAATTGGGGGTGGTCTGTACCGACCTTGCTGCCCTACTTTGAGGATTTCATGTGCTAATCCAGGTCCAGTGGTTAAGTCATCGCTGAGCCCAGAGGATAGCCTGGTGCTGCCATGACAGGTTGTAAGTGGGAGCATAAGTGGAAGATGACTGGGATGGAGGAAGTCCCCCCAGCCATGATGATCTGACACGACATTGATCTGTAATAGACATTTGCACTGTGATGAAAGTCTTAATATGTAAGAGAAAGAGGCTTTGCAAATGACGTTAGTGAACTTCTAGTGGAATGTTTTCATGTTAGATGTGGAAACTGAGGCCCAGAGAGGGGAAGGGCTTGCTTGGGCTCCCAGGGTGAGTGCCTGTTGAAGCTAGACTTTAGGCTACACTGCGTCTTCAGAGTCATTTGTCTTTGCAGTGCTGTGACCTAGCCAAGGGTCTGAAGGTCATGGAATTGATAGACTGGCTCTCAGAAAAAGCAGTTCTGACTCAAGTTGGTTCGTTTGACTCAGAGAAACAAGGACACAATGTGAGCAAGAGACAGGGGCTATCAGTGGAATATAACCAGGCCTCTGAGCCATGTTTGGTCCCCCTAGCCTGAAGTCTCACCATGGTGCCTGAGCCCATAGCACTATGCATTGGGACCAGATCATTAGAGCAGCAGGGAGGACATGGTAGGAACAAGAGAGGCATTCCACCCAGTTCCAAGAGAGGGAACTAGTTGCCTCTTAGTCCGTTAGTGGTAGATTTAAAACCAGACCCAGCAGTGCTTACTTCTAGGACAAGAACCTGACTATAAAGCAAACTGCCTCCATTATAAGCCTCTTCCTGGTAGCAGTACTTCTTAAAATTAAAAAAAAAATATATGAATATGTGTGTATAGGTACACAAGTGTGTGAGTGCATGTTGTGGCCAGAGGACAACCTTGGGTGCTGTTCCTCAGGAATGATGACATCTTTTTTGAGACAGGTCTTTCAGTGGCCAGGAACTTACTAAATGGGTTAGACTGGCTGGCCAGCAAGCCTCATAGATCTGCCTGTCTCCATCTGAGCTTACAGGTGTGTGCCACTGTGCTCAGCATTGTTATGTGGGCACTGGGGACAGAATTCACATTATCTTGTTTGTAAGACAAGCACTTTACTGACTGAGCTATCTCTCTAGCCACCTAGTAGCAGAACATTAAAATCCCAACTCTGGCCTTTATAAAGACAGCTCCCACAGATGCAGGAAGGGATCTGCCTATCCAGATCTGAGGACTGTGGATGGAGGAGTGCAAGGAAGATTCCCTGGGGAGGAGGGAATGCTGCTGGCCATTCTTGTCTAACTTGTGACTGGCCCTTGAGGGTTAGTGAGAGGGTCTAGTCTGGGGCTATGCGGAGAGGGTGTCTACAGATGCTGCCAGCTTATACATTTTGGGCTGTTAGTCCACAAAATGAACAGAGGTTGAAAGTACGCCTTGAGAAACTTCTATGACAAGTAGCAGAGTAGTTTCATGCATGCTGAAACCTAACAAGAAAAATAAGAACTCGTGTAGATCTCTATGATTTACTTCCTTTTTATAGAAACCCTCTTTTATATGTTGCTCAGAAGTACTGAGTCAGAGTTGATAATAATGATAGGAGAAAACATTGGGCTGGGGGATAGAGATTGGTGGTAAAGCATTTGCCTAACTTGTTTGAGGCCCTGGATTTGGTCCCCAGCACTGTAAAAACAAGCAAGCAAACAAAGAAAGAAACAAAAACTCCCAAACAAAATCCAAAACTTGTCTTTCACCCTAGCTGAGGTCTGAGATGTTCAGCAACTGGTCTCTTCTGCCACATATCATATGGAGGCAGCCTGGGGACTCTGAGTGGGGGCTTCTGGGGTGGCATCACCTTGGAGCCATCAAAAAGCACACACTCTGGCCCACCCTAGGCTTCCCAAATCTGACGCTTGCTAAAGTTTAGGAACTATTGCCTTAATGACATTTCCTGAAGGTTAGGGTCTGTTTCCTCGTCTATATTTCTCAGGGCCTGGCCCAGTCACACTGCTGATCCCTGAACATCAGGATCTAAAGCACTGCTCTCATCTTCGGTCAGTGAAGTGTCTTTTTACAGATGGCAGTGACTTCTGGGGAGACTCACATCTACCAAAGTGCTGAGAATAAGTGACCATTGAGTTATCCGTGCTAGATGGAGGCTCTTCTGGACATGCAGTGGTTGTTCATTCACGATCTCATACTATATACTATAGTTTTTGCCTGAATGAAAGTTGCACAATATTGGACCCATCAACATGTCATCATGAATGATGAGGAGGGAGAAGGGGGAGGAAGAGGAGGAGGAAGACAAGGAGGAAGATAAGAAGAATAAGGAGGAGGAGGTAGAGAAAGAGGAGGAGAAGAGTAGGAAGAGGAGAAGGAAGAGGAGGATGATGGGAGGAAGAAAAGGAAGGGGAAGGGTGGGAGAGGAGGAAGAAGAGGAAGGGGAAATCAAACTAGAAGAGAGACTAGTTGGAAAGAAGGGATTCAGTGTAAGGAAGGAGGACAAAAGCATGTAATGGGAGGGGATTATGATCAAAATACATTCTGTACATGTATGAATATTGTCAATAAAAAGGTTTTAAAAAGCCAGACATGGTGATGCCTGCTTTTAATCCCAGCACTTGGGAGGCAGAGGTAGGAGGATCGCTATGAGTTTGAAGCCACCCTGAGACTAGTGAATTCCAGGTCAGCCTGAGCACCTTCCAATTTACCAGCCCCTTCCTCTCCTTCCTCTTTCCCCAGGCAGCACACACCTAAGCTTTAGCCAGAAGGAATCTCCCTGTATCTGTTACTTTCTCATTGCTGAGACAAAACACCAGAAGCAGCAGCTTAAGGAAGGAAAGGGTTTGTTTTCTGCTTATAGTTTTGAGGGGAATTTTTATCAGGGAGGGGAAATCATGGAAGGAACAGGAAGCCAGAGTCTCATCATCACACCAGCAGGGAGGAGGTAGAGAGCAATGAATACTCAGCTAGCTTTCTCCTTTTTATTGTCCATAATGAGTTACGTTATTAAATGGACAAACAATGAGTCGTTATCTCCAGTTTCCTAATGCCCCTCTTCCCCATCCCCAATCAGCTGGATATCCTCCTCCATGGGCAGTCTGGATCAGTCCTTGAGGCAGGGGGCCATGGATAGCCTAGGAGTGAGCCCGGTTCCGTTGGCCCTAGTGTGTTGTTGCTGAGGGGGGCCATGACTGCTTTCTCCTTTTTATATAGTCCAAAAACTCTGTCCATGGGGTAGTCCTGCCCACAGTTAGAGTGAGTCCTCCAACCTAGACATGATCAGAGATTTATTTACATGGTAATTCTAAATCCTACCATGTCGACAACCAGAGATGAACCACCACACGCCTCTTGAGGCACTTACTGAAGACAATCTCTCTCTTCCTTCTCCTTGTTCACTGATGAGAAATTCAACATTTCCCCCCTTTTTAAAAACTCATTGTTCATCCATTCATAATATTTAGTCATTTGCTAAACCAAGGTTTTAAATTTTTATTTACTTATTTATTTGCAAGCAGAGATAGAAAGAGAGAGCGCGAGAAAGAGAGAGAGAGAGAGAGAGAGAGAGAGAGAGAGAGAGAGAGAGAGAGAGAGAGAGAGAGAATGAGAGTGCCAGTGCCTCTAGCCGATGCAGACTAAATGAGCATTTAGTTCCTTTCAGTCATGATGACCTAGGCTTCCAAAAGAAAGCTGGTGATTGAGGCAGAGGTCCATGGGGACTTCTCTGTTGTTATTCAGTGAGAGTGAGTGATAAAAATGAATAGATGCCATGAAGACTACAAGATGAACAGATATGTCAACAAGGGACCATTAGGGTGGATTTGTAGTTGCATCATCCTGTGGGGCAGGAGAAGTGTGTGTGTGTGTGTGTGTGTGTGTGTGTGTGTGTGTGTGTGTGTCTGTCTGTCTGTCTGTCTGTCTGTCTGTCTTCCTGAAGCTTGAGCAGTAGCCTGGTATCTCTACTATTCTCAGCCCTGGCAGCCCCGCTTCTCAGGAACAGCAAATAGGACTTCTCAGCACTCCAGCAAGCAAAATATTGGAGAAGAGATCTGCAGGGCAGGAAACCTTTCTAAGGTCCCACTTCCTGTCTGGGCAGGAAGCTGCCTCTGCAGATCCTCAGCAGTTGAATTCCAGCTTTTGTTGGGACAGCTCTTTCTCTTCAGGTGCTCAGGCAACATCTGCCTTTGGAGGGAGGACTCCTCCTCCAGGCTGCCTTCCCTGAACACTTCAGTCCTTAAGACCATCCCAACTCTGTGTTCCTATGGCCCCACCAACTTGGAAGCTCACAATACTTATTTTTATTCTGAGTGTGTGTGTGAGTGTGTTTGTGTAGTGTGTGTATTTGTGTGTAGTGTGTGTTTGTATGTAGTGTGTGTGTGTGTGTGTGTGTGTGCCATGTGTACTTGTGAAGGTCTGAGAGCAGTCTCGGGTTGCTTGTCCTCTCCCTGCACCCTGCTTGAGACAGTGTTCCCCTTGTTATTTTGTTTTTGCCAAGTCCCTTAGTGGGTACCAGTCTACCTGGCCCTGTGAACTTCTATATACCCCTGGTCTGTCTCTCATTACTGTAAGCATGTTGGGATCACAGGCATATGTGCCACTTTGCATCAGACTTTCTGTGAGTGCTGGGGAGTTGACCTCAGGTTTGGAGGCTTACAAGCAAGAACCTTTAACCAGCGAGCCCTTTCTCCAACCCCTCATAGTACTTACTTTAAAATTTATTTATTTATTTGAGGGAGAAATTCATTTATTTTATTTTATTTATTTTAAAATATTTATTTGTTTATTTAAGAGAGAGCTAGAGAGAGAAAGAGAGAGAGAGAGAGAGAGAGAGAGAGAGAGAGAGAGAGAGAGAGAGAGAGAATGGGCATGCCAGTTTCCTGCCCCTGGAAAAAAGAAAAAAACTCCAAATGTATGTGCAACTTTGTATATCTGTTAATATGGGTACTGGGGAATTGAACCTGGGCTGTCAGGCTTTGCACAAAAGTGCCTTTTTAACTGCTGAGCCATCTCTCTAGTCTCCTAAAATTTATTTTTAACAGGGCTTGCTACTTAAGTATGAGGGCCTGGGAAGGCCTGAGATTGGTCAAATTTGATTCCTCCAGAACTCATATAAGAGGCTGGCCATGGTCATGTATATCTGTAACCCCAGTCAGTGGGAGGGGAAAGCAGAGACCAGAGTGTAGCTGGGGTTCACTGACCAAAAAGTGGTAGCTGCAGGTTGAGGGAGAGACCTCAAGGAATTTTAGGGTGCTTTCCCCTGGCCACCACATGCATGTGCACACATACAGGCGCTATCCCAACACATGACACACCACACTCCACACACTGCACATACACCAAAGTCATCTTAATAACATAAGAAATGCATACACAGATTGTCATTACTAAACCAAAATAAGAGAAACAGACATCTCCTTTAGTCCTTCACACACCATTGACTCCGCAGGAACAATTTTTATTCATTTCTTGGTGTTTTCCCACACACACACTTTAAACTGTGCATTCACATTTGAATTTTTTTGTATTTCCATTTCAGTTCTTTTCATTTAACAGTACATCTCAGAGACCTTTCAGGGCCAGCACTTTCGTGTTGCATCAATACAGAATGTCATCTGTGTGTAACATCTATGTTATGGCATAACAAAACATAAAATTTCATTTATGATATCACCTCCCTTGAATGTCAGGGCAGTAATAGACTGCTTATTTATTTATGAGACAGGATTTTGCTTAATAGCCTGGCCTGTCTCTGGGCTGGCCTCAAACTTGCAATCTCCTACCTCAGCCTCCCAAGTGGGATTATAAGCATGTACCACTGTCCTAAGCTACCCTACTCTTCCTGATGGAGCCATGGCATCTTCCTGAGCTTCGTCGGGATGGACATGCTCCAGAGAGTGCTTTTGCATGTGCCTCCTTGCGTGGCATGTGCAAGTATTTCTTTAGGATATAAACTAAGAGATAGGGGTGTTATTGTAGACAGCTCCATGTTGCTGAGTTGGTCATCCAAAGCAGGCACAGTTTATAGAAAGAAGCTTTATTTCTGCTTACAGATTCAGAGGGGCAGCTCCATAGATGGTGGAAAAAAGCTGTTTCCATACATCCAAGCAGAGAGAAGCAACCAAACAGCCCATAAAAACCAAAAGCAACAGGCACGAGCAGGCAGCAAACAGTAGAGATCCTGACAGAGCTCACATTGCTCTCTTACACCTTTGGGCTGAAATTCAGATCTGCCCCTGGTGATACCTTAGGGCTGGACTTCAGGATTCACCCCCACTGATACCTCCGACAGCCAGGCTTCTGGAGATCCAAGTTACAAGCTTTAATAAAACACCTGAGTCTATGGGGGACATACATTCAAACTAGCACAAGTGTAGACTTGGAGGAAACACGCCTTGTATTTTCATAGATTCTATTATTCTGCCTTTCAAATTGCTTGCTTCCAGGCTCCTGAGACCCCAATACAGCCTACATTTATCTACAGCAATTATTACCCGTCTTCATGTCTCTAATCTGATAATCAGGAAGGTGAGTCTTATCCTTGCTCTGATGTTCATTTCCTCAATTACAAGGCTGCCTGTTTTTTTCATAGTGTTATTGGCCATTTGTGGAAAGATATCCCTTTGATGAGTTAGGTGCTTGGTTAAGGTGCTGATAAGGGAGAAGAAGATAGTTTTATGAGGCTCCAGCTCTGAGCTAGTTCAGCTGGCTGCTCCTGAGAACCAGCTGAGGTGTGGAGGAGAGGGGCATTTATGACACATAGAATCATAGATTTAACCAATTAAACAGAGCCAATGCTGGGTCTCTCACTTTATGGGGTCCCACCCTTGCTGGACATCTGTCCCTCACTATCAGAAACAAGACTGTCTGAATTGAACTTGGGAGCATAATAAGTGTGCATAGTGAGGATTGCAGCTCTTTTAGCTATATTTTTTCAGTTATCTATTTCTGCATAACAAATCACCACCTAATATAATGGTAAAACCCATAACCATTCCTACTTACTCATGCCCCTGTAGTTTGAGGAGGGGTCAGTGCAAACATCTGGGCTAGCAGTGGGTGGGTAGCTTCATGCAAGGTCTTCCAGGGTTGGAACATTCACATGCTGGAAGTGTGAGCCATACATCTTGCAGTGAGAAGGTCAGTCATAGCTCTCTGGCGTGCACTACCTGGCTGGGATGGTACTCTCTGGGGCTGCTGTAGCTATGAGGGACCCTTGTGTTACCCCTGTGGACTAGGCTCTTCCTCCTTTTGCAAGAGCCACAGCCTGGAATGTCCGTTCCCTTTCTCAACCCTACCTGAGGATAACTCCATTCTCCAAGGCTCAGGCAAAGCTGAGCTCTTTCGGAATGTCTTCTTGTGTTCCTCGGGAGGGAGTCTGCCTCTGGTTGGATGTCAGCCTCCTTTCAGCTGCCATCACTGGGCTTTTTGGACTTGGGCAACAAGTTAGCTCTTCACAGTGCATCATCTATGCATCCCAGAGTCCTCTCTCTGCTCAGATGCCCCCTGGCAGTGGAACAGAAGCCATGAAGATGGCTGCTTCCTGGACCAAGGCTTTGCTGTGGGAGGCAGGCAGCAAGCAA
>PVHP010011365.1:0-45327 GCA_004024765.1 Zapus hudsonius | reverse complement strand
ATGGAAATGGGTATGCCTCCAGCCACTGCAAACAAACTCCAGATGCACCCACCACTTTGCTTTATGTGGGTATTTGGGAACCAAACCCAGACCATCAGGCATTGCAAACAAGTGCCTTTAGTTACTGAGTCATCTCTCTAGCCCTCTCTCTCTCTCTCTCTCTCTCTCTCTCTCTCTCTCTCTCTCTCTCTCTCTCTCTTTCTCTATCTTTCTCAAAGTTCACAGGATTCCAATTTTTCTGCCTTAAAGCAATCCTATATGTATGTTCTTTTCCAGCAAATCTTTAACTCTGGAGTTATATAGTAGAATATGTTCTACTTAATTTATTCAATTTAAATCTGACCTAAAAATTACAATAAACTTTTCTGATAATGAAGTATTTGAGTGCTTAACACATTACCTTTATTATAATGAAATGCATCTCATTTTAAAAATAGAGCCTTTTTAGAAGAGTTGGAGATTCACAGAAAGAGATATTACTAAGAATTCATATGTATCTTGTACACACTATCAGTAACCTTATTGCATGAGCTTTTCCCTGGGGAGATGTCTATTTCCTCCAAAAAGGGCATCAATGACAGACCAAAGTGGGATTCCACCAAAGTCCAACATGGTGAACCAATAAGCTTAATGGGCTTACTTACAGAGCACCTGTGACCTCAAAGTATCTGCACTATCAGAAAGTCTTGACCCAGCATGGATGATGAATGATGACCTCCCCCAGAAGGGTCCCTCTTAAGTGAATTGTCCACAGTAAACTCTACCACCCCCAAGACTATGTGCAAGCTGGGGCAGAGTTGCATACATTTTGCATGGAGACTCAGGAGGGAGTACCCACGAGGCCAGGTAAGGGTCTTATGACTCTCCCCACTCATTCTGTGAGGGAACATTTACAGATGAAATCTTGAGGGTCCCTTATTGGCAGTCTCAGCTGTTTATTAGGAAGATGTTAGTGGTTGTTACTGCTTCTACAACAGGTTTTATGTTGGACCAAAACAATTATTTGTCTTGTAATGAATCCACATTAAAATGTTATTATTAAAAACTCTATGCTATCTAGATTTTATCAATGACTTACTTATTTCATGATGTAATCTAGGGTGTCACACTACAGTTAACTGCCATGTGCCCTTTGATTCTTCTTAGCTATGAAGTTTTTCATGCTTTCTGTGCTTTCATTATCTTGATAGCTTTGAGGATTACTAGGCAGTTACTTTGTGAGATGTCTCCCTCTTGGATTTTATGTGATGTTTTTCTCAGGAACACAGATATCAAATGCCATTTTAATCACATATGGTGGGTGAGTATCTTATCTATAAGTAGGCTGTTGTGAGTATGGGATTTAGATAGATGGATATGTTCTCAGGGAAGTTTGGCACCTATAGGAAGTGGCTAACTTTGGGAGAAGCAGTCTCTTCTTGGTTTACGGTGCCTGCTATGTATAAGAATTGAAAAGTACAGGAAACAAGATTAGTAATGGTCCCTAATCCTTTCATCCTTTCACAGTCTCTACTGTTGAACCTCGTGCAGAAAGTCATGTCATTGGAATCATAAAATATGTGGTCTTTCCAGATTGATTAGTTTTATTTAGCAACATTCATTCCAGATTTTCCATGACTTGAGATCTCCTTTAAACTTCCAATACATCTCTCAAAGTGGCTGAACAGCTTGCATTTCCATGCCCAGTAAATTAGTTTCATTATATCTTTTTTGGTGAAATCTTTGATTATATCTTTTCAGGACATATTAATCGGATTGTTTATTTTCTTATTCTTAAGTTCTTTGCATATGTTAGGTAAACGTTCTTCACTAGTTATATGGTATTATTAGGGTTTTTCAGAGAAGCAATCAATAGTAGATATGAATGTATGGGTAGATAGGTAGTTTGCTAAAAGGAAATTTAGTATTATAATTGTGATTATTACATGATTAAGGAGGCTGAGATGACACATAATAGTTGTCTGTAAACTGGAGAGGCAGGAAATAATTTAAAAGCATTCATTCCCTTATCTTTTGCATTACTGGTTCCCTTTATCATCACCATCATCTTGCTATTGTTTTTTTTTTTTGTCATTGTTGTTTTGTTTTGTTTTGAGGTAAGTTCTTACTCTAGGCCAGGTAGACTTGGAACTCACTCTGCAGTTCTAGGCAGGTTTGGAGCTCACAGTGATCCTCCTAACTCTGCCTCTGAGTGCTGGGATGAAAGGTGTTCACCAGCATGCCTGGCATCATCTACTTTTTAAATAGATCAACAGGAGAAAATTTATCTATCAATTTACTTTTATTATTGATTTGTTTTACTTTTTACATTATCAGGCTTTATTTGGGACTAATATTCATTATGCCCATAAAAATTCCTTTAGTATTTTCTTAGTGCTAATTTTAGTGATTTGTTTCAGTTTTTTTTATCCTTTTGCTCTTCCCTAGGCCCTTTAGCTAAGTCTCAGAATCATTTTGTCTGCATGCAAAAGTATGTTTCTCAATATTTTATAAGGTATATCAAATCTGTATTTCAGTTTAAGGAGACCTGACATCCTTACTATAATGAGTCATTCCAACAGGAATATTTCATGTCTTTTCATTAATTTATGTCCTCTTTGATTTCTTTGACCATTATGTAAAATTTTTAATAGTGGAAATCTTATTTATATTTTGTTCAAGATATGATTTTGTGATTTTTATTATTTCTGGAGTGGCCTCAAACTCATGGCAATCCTCTTACTTCTGTCTCCCAAGTGGTGGAATTAAAGGCTTGTACCGCCATGCCCAGCAAGAAAAGTTTGATTATTAGGGTTAATCTATACATTGTTACTTTGACAAACTCATTTATTAGTTCTAGTAGTTTTATTTTTAAAAATTATTTATTTGCAAGCAGAGAAAGATAGGGGAGGAGGGAATAGACACACCAGGGCCTCTTGCCATTGCAAATGAATTCCAGATGCACATGCTACTTTGTGTATCTGGCATTCTATGGGTACTGGGGAAGGGAACCCAGGCCATCAGGCTTTGCAAGCAAGCATTTTAAATCTCTGAGCCATCCTTCTGGCCCCAAGTTCTAGGAGTTTTCTTTTTGTAGATTCTTTATTATTTTCTTCATCAAGAATTATACCATCTATACATAGGGACAATTTTACTTTCTTTGATCAGTATGTAATGTCCTTTTCTTGTCTTGTTCCTCTAAGACATCCAGGAGTATTATGATGGTGACACTGGAAATCCTTGAATTATTCTCAGTCTTTGGAGGAAAGCACATAGTGTTTCAACATTATGTATAATACCAGCAGCATGTTTTCAGCAGGTGGACTTTATCAAGTTGAGAATATTTTCCTATTCCTAATTTTCTGAAAAAATTTCATTAGACATATTTTCTTGGAGGGGGTGGCTCAGATACTTTTTATGTATCATTCAATATATTTACATGTTATTTTGATTTTTCTTTAGAAAGTTAATATGATGAATCATGCTGATTAATTGTTACACATAGAATTATACTTTCATCCTAGATTGAAAAACTCTCTTCTCTTAGTTGTGATATGCATTATTTTTATGTATCTTGGGTCAGTTAATTTGCCACCATTTTGTTGTGGACTTAACAAATTTGTTTATTTATTTGCAAGAGGGAGAGAGAGAATGGACACTCCAGGGCCTCTAGCCACTGCAGATGAACTCCTAGTACTTTCTGCATCTGGCTTTACCTGGGTACTGGGGAATCAGACTCTGGTCATTAGGCTTTGCAGGGAAGCACCTTCACCACTGAGCAATCTCTCCAGCCCCTTGAGAATTTATATAAATATCTTTGTTCATAGGAAGTGTTGGTCTTTAAAAATATATTGTCTTTTTATAAAATTAATTGAATTGTCCCCATCTTCTCTTTCTTCTCTCTCTCTCTCTCTCTCTCTCTCTCTCTCTCTCTCTCTCTCTCTCTCTCTCTATTTCTCTCTCTCTTAATATTTCTTTCCTTTTGGTTTGTAAATGATTTAGAACTGCTATTATTTCTTCACTGGAACATGAGGTACATTTCTGAGTTTATATTAACTGGACAAAGGAATGGGCTTCATTGTAACATTTTTAATCTATGCTTATAAATTCTTTGATCATATTTACTTCCTCTAGTCCCCTTTGCCTCTACTCTTTCCTTTTCTACGTCTCTAATAGTCCCCTTTAAATCTTCATGTTTTTATAAAGCTTTGCATATGAGAGAAAAAAATACTTGTTTTTGTGAGTCTGCCTTATTTCACTTCGCATGAGGATCAGAAGTTTCATCCAGTATTCAACACACAACATAATCTAGATTATTATGGATAAATAAAGCTTTATTGCACATATATATCTCACATTTCTCTCTCTATTTATCCATTGCTGAACACCTACAATAATACTGTAACTTGACCATTGAGAAAAGTACTGTGATAAATATGGGTATGCACTTTGGAGATTACTTTTGGTGATTTGAATGTAAACAAGAAGAGCTTAACTGCAACTTTACCTTTTTGAGATGTTTTGTATTACAAATTTAATTTTTTTATTTTATAGGATTAGGCACGTTATTTTATCTTGATTAGTAGTTTATGATTTTTGTAGAAATGACTCATTTCATGTGAGTGGTCAAATGTGGAAAAGCAACTATAGTGTTCTCTTATTAATATGAAGCTCTGTGGAATTGGTAATGTGATTCCTAACAACATTTTGTATCCTTTCTTTTAAAACCATCACTTTTGCTGGAGATTTATCAATTTAATTAACATTTTTAAAAGTTGGTTTGCTTTTCTTTTGTTGTTTTCCATTTTGCTGATTTCTACTCTTACCCTTAATATTTTATTTCTTTTACCGATTTTAGATTTCCATTGTTTTTCTCTTTTCTTTTTCTTGCTGCTTAGGCTTTAACTTAGAGTCTTAGCATGGTATTTGTCTAACAAGCAATTTTGAGAGCTTGTTTGATGATATCCTTGAACAAAGACTGGCCCTCTTCTCCTCAAGGAGGGCCGCTGTCTTCCATCCAGCTGGCAGCTTCAGGAGGGACGCACATGGACTGCTCAGGGTGGGAGGGGACACCCGCCTAGCCAGCCAGACCAGCCTAATCAACCCTGGTGATCAATGGTGTGACAGACATGGCAGCCAGGTCACCCTCACTCCCCATAAGCAATCTTAAATTTGTTTTAAGCATTGTTTCAGCTGCACCTCTCATATTTTGGTATGCTGTGCTTCTTCTGCGTTAAACATATTTACTTATTCCCCTTGAGACTTTCAATTTCCAACGCTTTGGAGACTTATGTTTCTTCCTATTTTTCATTTCTAGTTTGAATACATTTGTTTCAAAGGATATACTTTGTCTGCCTTTTACAATAACAGGATGTATTTTATGACACAACATATGATCTGTTTTAATGACTATCACATGTATGTTTAAAAGTAACACACATAATAATGTGTTAGTGGCTGTTCTGAAAATGCCAACTTTATCTTGTTGGTTGATTTCTCTATTATAAGGCCTTTTTCTTTAGTGATGGTGTCAATTACTAAGAAGGTGATGTTGAAGTCTTCAGCTGTAATTATAAATTATTTGTTTTTCTTATTTCATTTCTTTTTAGTTTTGCCTCATATTTTTCACAGCTCAGTTATTTGGTACACAGACAGACATTTAAGTTTACCATGTTTTCATGATGAATTGAATGCTCCCTGATTTTGTTACCATGTTTAGTTGTTCTTGGTAAGATTCTTTTCTCTGAAAGTTAATGTACCTGAAGTTACTATAAACACTCTACTGTTCTTTTTTGATTAATATTTTCATGATATATTTAATTTTATTTTACTTTGTGTCTGACATACCTATATCATTATATTTGAATCATTTAAAACTCATCTATCCTGAAAATTCTCTATTTATGGGTATATATAGACTGCTTGATTACTGTATTTATTTTCTCTTTAGATTTCAATTTGCCATATTTTTTATTTGTTCTGTACACAAGACTGGCAGCATCTGTGTTTGAATTTATTTTTACTATCTCTCCCTTTCTCTGAAAGTGCAAGCCATCTGGGGTATTCCATGTGATCCCACTTCATGCTTTCGGTTTATTCTTCTGTAATCTATTCATAGAAGTTCCAGGTAGCATCAAATCTTGCCCATTCTCATCAAAACCCTAATATTGGATTGCAGAGATGGCTGTGTGGATGAAGCAGTCACACTCAGGCTCAAGTACCCAAGTTTGAGCCTCAGGCCTCAGGTAAAATGTAGTGGCAAGATGGGGGCCAGAGGCAGTAGACTTTCCAGAAAGCTCTCAGTGAGTGAGCAAAAGAAAACAGTAGAGGGAGAGCCAGAGAAACCCTGCCTCAGATGAGGGAGCATTAAGGATTGGCTGAAAGTTGTCCTCTGACCTCCACATGTTTGCTGTGACCAGTTCACACCTGCATGCACACATATGAGTGTGTATATGCATACACACACATGCACTTGCACATAATTTAAGAAGAAAGGTTGTTTCTTTCTATTGTTTCTAGTCCTTTTCGCATGCATGTGTGATATGTATGTATGTGTGCATATGCATATGAGTATGCATATGTTAGTAGGCCAGGGGACAAGCTTGACTGTCACCCTCAGGCCATCCACTTCTTTTTGAGAGAGTCTCTCATTGGCCTGCAGCTCACTGATGAGGCTACACTGCCTGTCTCCACTTCCCCACTGCTGGGATTTCAAACATGAACCACCAAGCTTGGCTTTCACATGGGTAATCAGGAACTAACTCAGGTCTCCATGCTGCTAACTGAACTATCCTACCTCCCTGTTGTTCCTGTATTTCCTCTTCCTTTGCTGGGTGTGGGGGGGAGGAGGGGAGACAGAAATATCAAATATATACAATTTGTATTTTTTAAAGTGTTTATATTGATCCTTTGATATAAGTCATATATTACTTCATTTAGTCCTCCTAATAATTACCTAAATAGTAAGTTTCATCTTCCAGATAAGAAAAGAGATTTGCCTCTGATAAGTGGAATGCATCTTAACAATTTAAAGAAACTTAGATAACATATAGTCTGTCAGGCATATGGCAGTAAGTATTCAGAGGTTGGAAATTATAAAAAGTAGAGATTTCCTAGGACCTTGGCACTGGTCATTTAAACTTATCAGAAAGAGAGCTTCAGGGCTGATATTTTTAGCTTCCAATTAAGCCACTGGTGCACCTGGCATGAGTGTATCAATCATGCCATCCATGTTTACTTTTCCTCAGTTTATTTCCAGCTTCACAGAATGTCAAACATCTTATTAGCTTTGAGGGAATCGTTTTTAATAGAACTGACAAGAGATTAGAATGCAGAGTATATGAAGAAGCTCTAAAAACCAGTGTTATAATTATAAATAAATACAGAGGATGAATACGAATAGACAATTCATAGAAGGAAAAAGATGCACGAAGTGGCGCATGCATCTGGAGTTCATTTGCAGTGGCTGGAGACCCTGGTGTGCCCATGATATGGGTTGCTGATAATTAATTTTCAACACGAAGAGAGAGCTTTTGAATTCCCTCTCCCCTTAATCCGAGTTCATGTCTTCCGATGTACAAAGAATTATACACAGGGACAAGAATAATTCTTAATTACACATTTATTCTGAAACTTAATTGATTGGGAAAAGGAAAATGGGATGTAAAGGTTGACCAGCCGCCGCATGGTCTGTGAGTTTACAGGAAAGTGCATAAAATCACCCAACAAATCATAAAACATACAGAAAAGTGCATAAATTCACCAAAAAGTGAAGAAAAGAAGTAGCACACATGTTGAAGAAATTTTCCCTCCCCCCCCCCCTCTCTGACCTCGGTATGGAGATCAGGGAGGGGGGAGAGGTACACTCACCAGCCTGGTTTCAAGCGCTTCCCAGCCTGAGGTCCAGACAGAAGGGCCGAAGCCCTGGGAGCACTGACTTTTAAGGATTTCCTTGCAGGGGGGGAGTGGCAAACCTTGGCCTGGGAATGTCTTGTGACAATGAGGTCATCTGTCTGAGGCCACATTCTTATCTACCTGTGGGAGGGTCTTTCTCCTAATCCTTCTCACTCATTCTCAAAGTCTGTTTTTCTTCTATCTGTCTCTCTCTCTCTCTCTGCTTGCAAATGAATAAATATGTAAAAAAAAAAAAGTCGTGAATTTTCCCATTTTCTCCAGAATCTCAAAGGCAGGCATTGTTCTAGACCTTCCCCTCCCAGTCTGAAGCCCTTGCTGTGTAAGGGTCACAGCAAGCATTTCAGCCAAACCTCAATCTGGAGAGGGTGTGTGCACTACACTGAAGTCAAATGTCAAATAACTTCAGAAGATGCTTTCAGGAATTGTTCCAGTTCACTTGTGGCAAAGCAGGAACCATCTTTATCTTATTAGTAAATAATGCAGCTGTTAAAGAGCTGTGTAAGGCACTATGGAAACTGGAACTACCTGAAATTCCCATGCTGCAATAATATTGAGTGGACTTGTGAAAACAACAACAACAACAACAGCAACCTCACGAGCCTCAGGTTCATCAGGCTTTGCTTCCCAAGCACATTTGAAAACATTCAAGTTGGAGCCAAGTGCCTGCGTAGTTTTTGGCACCTGTCATTTCTAAATATTAATATTTTTGAAATTTAATTTATTTGTTGATAAAATACACCTATGCTTTTCTGTTGTGTTTTGTTTGAGGCAGTGCCTCGTCTAGCTCTGGATGACATGGATCTCACTCTGTAGCCCAGGCTGGCTATAAACTCAAAGTGATCCCCAGTTCTCAGCTACCCTACAGCTGGATTGTGAGCCATCACAACGAACATAAACATATATAAATGTGAATTATTTTATAGTATTTTTATGACAAATATATGGGACACTAAATATTTTAGCATCATGATTAATACAAAATAAGAGCTAAAGGCCTGATAAGTTTATTTTTTATTTTTCCAATTTCTCTTAGAAGAATCCCCAAGCAGGCAGTTATAGAAAATAAACATCTAGCCATTTTTAAAGACTAGAGTAACTTATTTAAATTTTTTAAGTAAATAAATAAATCATATGGTCATAATTTTAGTTTCTTATATCCTGTCTCTAATTTCACTCACTTCTCTTTTTCAGAAGTAAACTTCATTTTTTAATTTTCCCATGCATTTTTAAATTTTAAATACATAATTGAAAAACATATATGTATATATTGAAAGCCAAGCATTTATATGCATTATATATCCATACATGAAAACAACAAAGTAGAATAGTGGTATAGTGTTAACTTTTATATAAATGAAAATGTCTTATTTTTTTAAGAAATTGAACTAACTTAAAATCTATTTCAAAAATTTCCCAAATAAATAATAATTTAAGCTAGATCAATATATTAAGTGGCCCATCACCTTTACATTGATTTCTACTGTTGTCTCAATCATATATCAAGTTTAGCTTCAGGCATGTGTTTAACTTTGAATGCTATTCCGTTCCATTGTTCTCAGCCATTATCCCTGTATGGCTTCTCTTGTATTAGACACAACATCTGAATAACTATGCTCTTCTAAATAATAGTAACTCTTTTTGAATTTCATATATTCTGTTTGTTAGAACCTGATTGTTCAGTCATACGCACATGAAGGTTGTAGACCTTGAGACCTCATGGAACTATCTGGAAGAACTGACACCTTTGTTATGCTGCTTCTTCTAATACACAGACATAATGAATCTTGGTGCTCATGTCACAGACAATAGAGAAGAATGCTTGGTAACTACCCGGAGGTAATTTATTTTCTTTTTTTAATTTCAAATTACATTTAATTTTAATGTGAAATGAGTTATATAGAATTAAGGAATTTCCATAGAGTCAGCATTATAGGGTAATTTGCCCAGGCCCTATTGATTGTATCATAGTAGTCATATTCCCGTCATGTTATAATCTATGTTCCATCTTTGCTGCCTCTATTCCACTGAAGACCCTCCTCAGTGGGGTCACGTGTGTGTTTGTGTGTGTGTGTGTGTGTGTGTGTGTGTGTGTGTGTGTGTGTGTGTGTAGGGAAAGGTCTCAGGATCCTCCTTTCCACACTGAGGCTCTCACATTCACCCGCTCCCTTTTCCACAATGTTCCATGAGCCTTTGTGGGCATGTTCTAAGTCTCTTTTAGTGTGGAGTTCTCTGCATCCTCTGATAATCGGCTTTAGCGAGTCTCCTCAGTGTCAAGTGCCTTCTTCATGGAGGAAGTCATCAGACCAGCTGTGAGAGCAACACTCATAGTTATCCACCACTTCTCTGTAATGTTTCCTGGCCCCTGGCAGCTGTGATATAGATCATTCATTTCATGCTAGGCAGTTGGCTCTTTTTTCTTGCCATAATTATGGGTCTAAGTGTCTCCCTGGTATTCACTGCCATCGGAAAAAAGAAGATTCTCTAACCAAGAGTAAAAATAGTATGAATCAAAGGCAATAAACATAAACACTTAGAAGACTTTTTGTTGAGTATATTGTCTCCTTTTAGCCAAAGAAGAATGGAGGCTTCCCTCTAGTGTCTATTACCTTCCAAGCCATAGGCTTCTGATTTGGTTCTCAGTGTGAGTTATGAATCCCTTCTCATTGAGCAGGCCTCACATCCAATCAGAGAGCAGTTGATGACCCCCATAACTTATGAGCCTCTATTGTACTTGTGAATAAATCTTGCCCAGCTGGTTGATTTTGTGCTTATAATACCCCTGTTCATTCACACGGTTGATGACCATTATCCCCAGTAGTTCTCATAGCACTTTCCGGCACTATGAAGGATAGCTAGCAGAAGGCTGGCTTCTTTCTCAATTCTAGCATGACCTCATGATGCCCCATGACTGTAGTCTGTGGTGCCTTCAGCAATAGGGTCTTACCATTTAGATATGGTGTGAAACCAAGTACTTTGGCAATGGCTTGCATTGTTATGGAGCCTTATTGGCCTCCCTGACTAACATTGCACTGTTAGGGGTAATCGAATTCTGATACTTTGATTCTGATACTGTCAGGATCCTTATAGGGTGCTTCTGCCCAAGCTATTTTCCCACTATATCCATTATTAAGAGGCTTATATGTCTTAATTAGCTAGCTAATAGGAAGGAGAGAGGTTTCTATGATACCAATTCATGCCATCTTTAGTTTTGAATTTATTATTTTTAATTGTCTTTTTTTTTCATTTTTCTATCAGGATGTAAGACTTTTAGAAAAGGATACATTTAATTTGTGATACAATAAAACTAGGGTCAATTTGAACATCTTGAAGAAAGATACCATAGACCAAAACTTCAGGGCAAAGAAGATTCCCACATCACTTCTTCAAATGAAGCCTGTTTCTCATTCAAAAATAGTGGTGATAAAAATTATGAGAATAGTGCCATAATTCATGAACTTGCATTTGCTGCTTTAAGAAACATCATGTTCTGATGTCTGTCAGATGCATTTCTATCTTATTAAGAATTAACTCCTGGGGATGGAGAAATAAGTCAGAGGGGAAAAAGCTTGCTGTGTAAATTTGAGAACAAGAGTTCAGTTCCCTAGCACCTTTGTAAATGCTGGGCAGATATGGCCACCCGCCTATAATCTCAGCACTCAAGAGGCAGAGATTGGTACCAACCACAGGGCAAACTGGTTAGCTAGACTAGGTGAGGGGGAAATCTGGGATAAAGTGAGAGACAGTGCCTCAATAAGTAGAATAGAGAGCAAATGAGGAAAATGCCTGACATCGACTTCTGGCGCCCACATGCACATGTACAAATATGCACATTCACTCTAACTCATGTCCACCAACACCCGTACATAAGTGCACACAAGGCTACACACAGAACAAACCCCCCCAAAAATGAAATCATTTTCCGAATGGTAAAATGTAATATTTTGCTGTGTCAAAATATTCTCCTAGATAGGAGAAGCAGATTCTCTCATAGCACCCTTATTTTTTTCTGACCTGTTCCCCTTTGTGTCAAGTTCATAGTTTTAAAACTACCCATAGCCCTTATACTCTCCAATTAGTCTATACAACTGCTATTTTGGACTTAATTATGGGATTTATCTGAGTTTGTTTCCTTAACTTCTTTTCTGCTCCACATAACAAACCCTGCCCTGTCTCCCCTCAGTAGACCAAGTTCCTGCATAGCCCACCTGTGTGGTCTTTCTCACCTGGACCATGACTTACAATGGAGAAAGTTCAATATGAGACCACATGGGATTCTGGCTAAACACCTCATGCTTGGACTAACATAGCCCTGATTCCAATCCAAATTCTGTGTTTTTACTGGCATGATCTAAGAACTGTACTTATGTCCCTCAGTTCACTATTTCTGCTTGCTGGAGATCAGCGTGCTTCCCATTAAGGAAAAATAAGATAGCTTACATAAAGTGCTCACCATAATGTAAGCTATAAGAAAATATTCACTGAATGACTTTTATTTATTATCAAATAGGAAAACCAAGATTTTCCTTCTAGAAAATCAAAAGTAGGGCAAACTGAGGTTAAAAAAAAAAACTGTTCTTTTCAGACTAATGACTTTAAAATATGCGTTTACCTCTGTGTTCTGAGAAGTGGTGGACAGAACTATCTGTAAGAGTATAGACCAATATCTTAAATTGCATTTTCCTGCCTTAGAAATATATTTTAAATTGCCTCATAGGTAATTCTCACTTCTCAGAAATCGGTTTCATTCTGTTTCCACAGGACATTTCCATTTTATGCCCAAAATGTTGGATAAAGCTTTTCCATCTCGGATCATGAGTTGGCCTCAAATGTTGATGGTGCATATTTCTTTTGGTAGCATCATTGGAGCATATCTGACTCAACACTTATTTCCAGAAAAACAAGTCTTTCAGGAAGGAAATCTATTTCCACAGCTAAAATGGAAGTTTTATTTAAGAAGTGCAGTTTGAATAAATCGCTCAAGAGAAAGTGGTTAAAGTGAACAGCTGTCGATTTCACAATGAACAGGGATACATGTGAGGACATAAAAGCAGGGGCTTGTGGCTTTCAAAACGATAAGTAACAACTACTACACAGAATTCTGTGTGCTTGGGGGGATTTTTATATTGAGACATGGCCTTTGGAAGATTTCTAAGCAAAGAGGGTGAGTGCTACTGTTATGTTGGACATAGACAAAATGGAAATGAATGCTGATCTAGGGAACTTTGAAACTCATAGAGATAAGGTGTCAGACCCAAGGATCTGTACTCCCCCTCATGGACAAAGAAGGACAGATGCACTGTGCACTCTGAGTATCTCACTGGGTAGGCTTACTCTCAGGGTATTCCTTTATCTCATACTTTGTTCACAAACCCCACTTCCTTCTCTTTCCTTTTTCCCCTCTCTTCTTTCACTCTTTACTTTGCATAGTTTAGCATCTAGGACTTATCTCCATGTTTTCTGCAACCTCCCTTTCTTCTCTTCTCCAGTTACTTCGCCCCATTTTCAATTCTTTCATTGCCTTTTTTGTACCTATTTTTGTTTATTTCCTATTTTTCTTCTTGTCACCAACTGAATGAAGGTTAGACAATATACCAGACCACAGCTGTCCAGACCCTTGATGAAGCCACATTCAGCTTCTGTGGTGCTTACCTGAATCGTCCTGATTCTTTCTCCATCTCTGATTTAGGCCAGCCTCCCTCCTCCTAGGGATTTGAGCAACAGTCCACTGTCCTTCAGCACAGTGGTAGGTCCTTTCACATATGCTTGGTGTTTTCTCCATCATAGTCTCCTCTACAAAACATATAGCAAGAATGGTGGCTGGAAAGATGGCTTTGTGGATAAACTGATTAGTGCTCAAACTGAAGTGCCCACATTTCATCCTTAGACTCCACAAAGAAGCCTGGCTGGCCAGTCTTAAGCCAAAAGAGCCAACTGAGGCAATAGTGGCACATCTATTGTGGAGGAAATCAATTGCTATCTAATAGGACTGAAGGCCTGCTCCAGGGGAGGCAAAGCATGCCTGGTACTGAAGACCTAGTAAAAACCCTATAGTGGGGGAGGTCAAGAGCCTTAGGGGAGTAACACCAGCTGTTGTCTGGCTAAACTCTCATACCAGCACTTTTAATTTTAAATGACCATACCCACATGATAATACTACTCTCGCTCTCATCTAGAGAAGCTTCTCTTTTTCAGATGGTGGTGACCACTGGGATAATGCTAAAGACAACATAGTGCTGATAAGAAATGACAGTGGAGTGTTCATCATGGGGACATCTCTATCACACTTCCTGATGTTCAGGGTCTATTGCAGTGGTGGAAAGATTGTAAGAGCCAAAGGAAGGGTAGGACTGCTTACTATGCAAATTTACAGACACAAAATGGCTTTGATATTCATGACTTCACAGTGCCTGATAATACCTACACATTATGGGAGGAAAAGATGATGACACCAAAGCAAAACAGAGACTAATCGCAAGTGGAAAGAGATATGAGGGTGGGGGAGGGAATCTTAATGGCTTATGATCTATGATTATGGAAGCTATCAATAAAAAGTTTTTTAAAATGCCAGAAGCCATGGCTGATTCTTTAATCTCAGTATGCTGCTGCAGGTGGTAAGATGGGGGCCAGAGACAGAATTTCCAGGAATAATTTTATCTGGATAAGTCCAGAAAAAAAAATAGGAGAGCTAGATTCCAAAGGGAGTAACTCTGCCTCTCATGAGATGGAGAGGTGAAGATCCACCTGAAAGTTGTTCTCTGACCTCCATATGTGCACACCTGTAAACACACACACACAAAAAAAAAAAACAATACACATATGACACATAAATAAATAACCCAAAACAGCATCATTGCTTGGAATTGGTAGTAATATTCATATAATAAATATTCTGAGTAGAGATGGAACCTGGCCAAGCCCAGGTTCATTGCTCTAGTACTCACATAAAGCCAGAAACACAAAGTTGCTCATGTAGCTGGAGGTCATTTGCAGTGGCAGGAGGTCCTGATATGACCTCTCTCTCTCTCTCTCTCTCTCTCTCTCTCTTTCTCTCTCTACCCATTTCTCTCAAGTAAATAAATATTTTGAGTTACTGTAAAAATTGTCACTGAAAATTAAACATATTATCAAGGTTACACGTTTTGTCTGCTGAGTAAATTCTACAAATAGCTCTCTATAGTTTTCGGTAAAGAGATTTTTATTAAAGATAAATGTCCAAAGGAATGTGTAGAAAAATATTCATTGTTCACATATCATTAGAGCCAGAGTAATCATTATTGTATTTGTCTTTCAGCAGTTCATGGCTTAAAGAAATGAACCTGGTTTGAGTGGCAGAGAATGAATGAGTTAGATGAGGATGTCATGTGGGGAAGGAGACTTGTCAGGACACCCAAGAACTTCATGTGATAAAAGCTATATAGTCCAAATAATGACATCTAACAAACCTTGATGAGCCAGCTTTATCATTTGATTTTGAGCTTCCAAGAGGAGCATAATGAATATCTATTCTCTACATCCTCTTCTTTAAAGGTCACAGGAAATGATAAACTAGTAGGCCTTAATGAAAAGGCTTTAAATTTTCTTTTGATGAAGTTATCCAATTCAGTTGGATTTGTAGGATTTTGTGTGAGCTCATTTACAGATAAAGTCACAGTCCTTAATCTAAATTAACACATCTTACATGATATTCTCTGTCCCTCTGTGAAACTTCCCCTGGATCTATTATTTCAATAAATACTTTCCTCCACAAATTGTGCCTGATTTGGAGATTCATCCCAATAGCATGTGGCTATGACAGATTTGGCACGAGGAGTGGGGTGATTTTGCTGAGATGAATCTGACCATGTGGATTTTGGTCTTCTGGAACTTGTGTGCTGAAGGAATGGACATAGACTAAGTACTTGCAACTGAAGATGCCTTCCAGAGTGGTAAACCAAGTATTATAGACTATTCTGGTGAGAATTTGGAAATGCTCAGTGAAGAGAGAATTGTATTTGGAGGCTTGGCTAGTAAACTTTCTAAGTGAAAGGAGAGACTACAGAAAACCTTAATAGAACTGTGTGCCTGGGCAAAGGGGTGGATGCATCTTACTACCCATGCCCAGAGAGTTTGACCAAATCTAAATTTAAGTAATGGTCTGTTGTGCTTGGCTACAGATATGAAACTGAAAATTTAAGATTTAAAGTTGGAAAAACCTCAAAGCAAGTTTAACTTACTAGCACAGAGACTGTCTTTAGATTACTAAAGGTGTTATTGTTAGACATATTACCATGATTGAATATGGCCCAAATGCTTTACATTAAAACAATGGAGAGGTGCCTGAGGTGTTTCCACCCAGGAAGGACTGAATGATGGACTGTGCAAACTCTTTGGAAAGGAAATCACTGAAAGGAAGGAACCTGATCTTCAATGTCACATTTATTTTGTCCCTAAAGTAACAAAATGTCAGTGTCCTGCATACCTGGTATTGCTTTTAGAAGCAGGAGAAATGCATGCATGAAGAGGGTCATAAAATGCACACAGTTCCTGGAGCCACTGCTGAGATACAGTATTTAAAACAGGGTGTGAAGTCCCTGATTGGCCAGTAGAAGGTAGACTGTAGTTTGCAATAAAGACCCAAAGATATTTTGGATATACCAGTACTGTGCAAGGGCTACCATGGAGTGCTGTTGGCTTGGGATAGATGTTTTTCACAGCTATTCAGTCAAATTGGATGGATGGAATTGGAAAATCCAGAGACTGTTATCCACTGGTTATGATGTTGGACTTGAACCACAGATGTTTGATGTTAGCCTTATGGTTGTTGAGTTTACATTGGCCTAGTCTTTCCTTGTTATGCCTCATAGCAGATAAAAATGTTTACTCTGATACATTATATGTTAAAAGTTTGTAACTTGTTTTGATTTTACAAAATTTGACGTTAAAAGACAATCTTAACTTTCAAATAAGACTTGGGACTTTGAAACAGTCTTAAAGTTGGTAAAGACTGTGAGACCTTTAAAGTTAGACTAAACACAGTAAAACTAGTTATAAATCTATTGAGGGCCAAGGGTAGAGTGTGGTAGTTTGATTAAATGTCCCCCAACAGACTAAAAATATATATTAAAGAGTTGTTTCCAGCTGCCTGACAGGAGGAGGTATCACCTAGGCTAGATTTTGGTGATTTTGAGGTGGATGTAAAATACCAGCTATCCATATGCAAAGGGAGTTGAAGTCTGGTAGTCCTGCTATTGTTTGAGTTAGTTACTGTATGTGCTTCCTTGCTTTGGAGGTGCTGGGTCTCTCACTCTCTGCTCAGATCTATGAAAGTGGGGACAGCTTCTTTTGCCATTCTAAAACTTCCCCAGGATCTGTTATTTCAATAAATAGTTTCCTTCCCAAATTGTTCCTGGTTTGGAGACTGACTATGATACCCTCCTTCCCTCAATGCTTTAATTCAATTGTGTCCTATTTTTCTACTCTTTTCCTGTCTTTCTATGTACCAGCCACTGTTCCTTTAGTAGGCTGGCTTAAAGATAGTTACAATTGGTGTCTATGTGCCCTTTGCCAGGAATACTATTCTCCATGGCTTACTTTCTTATAGGTATTTGTTAGATTTTTGGATCTCATCAATCAAGCTAAAAAGTTTCTGTGCAGACAAGCATACCATGCACAAAGCCAACACACCACCATCAGACTAGGAGAACATTTTCTCCAGCTATATCATTGACATGGTCTAATATTTAGAATCTACAAAGAACTCAAAAAAATGTAATAAAAAAATCAAACAATCCACTCACAAAATGGGCCAAAGAACTGCAGAGGGAATTCACAAAAGAGGAAATACAAATGAATAATCCTCACTTAATCATCAGGGAGATGCAAATCAAAACAACTATGAGATTCTATCTCACTCCAGCAAGGATGTCAATCATTAGAAAATCTAAGAATAACAGATGTTGGCAGGGATACAGGGTGTCATAGTCAGCCACACACCACTGGGATGAATCTTCAATCCAGGCACAGTTTTGGGGAGGAAAGGATTTATTTGTAGCTATAGATATAGGGGAAGTTCCATAACAGCTAAAGAGGCTGGCCCTCTTTCACAGGTCCAAGCAGAGAGAGAAACCCATCACCTACATTATACACACTATAGAAAACAGGCAGGAGGACCAAGGAGAGAATTTCTTCCCCTTTATATAGCCTTAGGGTGGGGTCTTACAACCCTTCCCCAGACTTAATGGCTTCCTGAGTCTCTGGAATTTCCTTCCTGCATGTCCCACACAGGAAAGGATGTTTACTTCCAGCTTCTTTGATTTTTTGATATACTGCCCCCTACTGAGAGGCTGCCTTCCTGTAAACATCCTCAGAGACCCAGCCAAAATAATTTTAAAAATCCAAGTTGACAACAAAACCTAACCATCACACAGGGAAAAAGGAACCCACATTTGCTGCTGGTAGGAGTGCAAACATGTACAACCACTATGGAAATCAATGTAGAGGCTCCCAAAAAATATAAAAATAGACCTACCAACTGATCCATGTTTTCCTCTACTAGGCTTCTACACTAAAGGCTCCTCTCTTCAACAGAGAAACATTTTCTCAATCATATTTATAGCTTCTCAATTCACAATAGACAAGAATTGGATCAACCAAGATGCCCATTGCAGGACAAACGGATATCAAAGATGTGGTACTTATATGCAACAGAATTCTACTCATCAGTGAGGAAAAGTGACATAATGACATTTTCAGGAAAATGGATGGACCTTGAAAAGATCATACACAGTAAACTCACAGAAGAACAGGAAGACAACTGCTGCATATCCTCCCTTATCTGTGATTCCTAATTGGGATCTGCTGGTAAAAAGGACCCTGAAGAGGGTGGGATGAAGCTTAACCCTAATATAATTGTTGCTGAATTGTGACTCCCAGTGCCAGAAATTGGTTTTTCCCATATGGAGCTGTTGATCTGAAAGACCTACAAGGTCTCCAAGACTAGACAGGCTTCTGTCAAAGCATGTGATTACCTGCCTGAGGTAAAAGATAAGATCCTTGTGATTATTAAATTTTGTTGTCAATTTGACCTTTTTAGCAGTCCTCAGTAATCTTGAGTGTTATGGTACCAGATTTCCTTTGTATTGAAGAGAGAAAGGAAGATCAGGGGATTCAGAAAGTCAT
Source organism: Zapus hudsonius (assembly GCA_004024765.1). Lineage (NCBI taxonomy): Eukaryota > Metazoa > Chordata > Mammalia > Rodentia > Dipodidae > Zapus > Zapus hudsonius. Next base: position 26,277 of record PVHP010011365.1, on the reverse strand, counting down.
GTTAGCTAGAAACAACATCCCATCCTGGGAGGGCAGTGCAGGAAGGAAATTCCAGAGACTCAGGAGATCAACAAATCTGGGAAAGGGTTGCAAGACCTGGCCCTAAGGCTACAGAGAGGAAGGAAATATCTCTCCTGCTACCTGTTTTGCTGGTGTGTTTGTGTGTGTGTGTGTGTGTGTGTGTGTGTGTGTGTGTGTGTGTGTGTGTGTGTGTGTGTGTGTGTGGTTTTGGTGATAGCTTCTCTCTCTCTCTTTCTCTGTTTAAAACTGTGAAAGAGGGCCAGCCTCTTTCACCATTATGGAACTTCCTCTGGATCTGTAACTTCAATAAATATTTTCCTCCCATAACTTGCCTGGTTTGGAGGTTAATCCCAGTCATGTGTGGCTGACTACAACCTTATTGCTGAAGACACCACATGCTGATGACATACAACATGAGAGACCCAGCTGGAACCGGGCAGGAAGCCAGTTCCGAGATGGTTAGTTCGTATAGTGGTGGAAAGTGTTAGGTGAGCTTCCATGGAAAATTGGCCAAAAATGTTGTGAGAAAGTAGGGGGTATAGCTATACAACAGCAAACAGCATGACAAGAGTTATACAACTCTGTAATAGTGGCACTTTACCTAGGTGGGTAATCCAGGCCTCTCTGTTTGGCTCAGTGTCAAGGAACTTGTTGGAATTGTAATCTAAGCCAAAGTCCTATGGAGACCATGAGTCTGAATTCTCAGGGGATGCAATCACTAATTATGGGCCTATAGAGAAGCTACATCCATTATAATGTGGCCAAATTAACAATATTTACCCCATTTAACATATGCTGATCTCACCCTCCATTGGAGAATCTGTTTTCATTTTTTAGAAGGAATAGTGGACAACCTAATTCTACCAACAAGACCAGAAATGATTGATGACCCCTGTTAGGAGAAGAGCCACTCCTAGAACATCATCTAGGGCCCAGGTGAAACCACAGAGGAAGTGGAGAGATGAGAAATAGTTCTTTTCCATCAGCATGCCTATCTGAACCAGGGTGATGAAGACAGAGGCTGAAGATACTCAAAACCATTCAAAACTGAATTCTAGAAGATGCTGAGAGCTGGTCACTAAAGTAGACTTAAAACGCACCCATCATGGCTCAGGGGACTTTGAGAAAGAGGAGGTGGAAATATTGTAAGAGCCATGGTGGGGGAATATCCAGAGGCATTCTCTCCACCAAAAAAATGACTGACTGCTGCTTGTACAATGCAGCCCTCAATTACAGGGAGCATATGAGCAATCCCACTGAGGAGGGCCCTCAGTGGAAGGAGGGGCATGGAGGAGGGAAATAGTCCCAACACGCGCCTTGTTTAAACAAAGTTTTTACTTAATAAAAAAGGGTCTTTTTGAAAGATTTTTTCCTAGAGAGACTATTCCTCTTCCCCACCTAAAACTGTCTTCTCTCTGTGTCACACCTCCACATCATTCCCTTTTTCCTTTTTTTGCAGGTGTCACATATTTCCCAGTGGCTTTCCTCAGGAGACACATAGATATATACACCCCAGATAAGGCAACAACCAGAACAAAGAAATGATTCCACTGAAGTTTAGCTTCCTGAACCAGTGAGTTTATTGAGGTTACTTTCTGGAGCATGAGGAACTCAAAGGGAATTGTATCACTAAAAAGCCCACCCAAAGATGGAACTTGCTTGCTTCTTTGCTGGCCAGATAAACTCCTCTCCCCAGAAATTGTTACTGCTTCTATAAGCCAGACACACAAAGACACACACATCTGGAATTCATTTGCAGTGGCAGGAGACTCTGGCCTGTCCATACTCACTCTCCCTTCCTATTTCTATCTCTCAAATAAAGAAGTAAAAACATTTAAAAAATAATAAGTATTTCATTTAACAACATCCTTCTTCAATATGCTTACATAAAATATATCTAGAAAGGTACAATGTGATCTAACAATATAACTTCTCTAGTGAAGGAGAATTGTAATTGAGATATAGATGGAAAAGTAATGAATGTTTTGTTACATAGCATTTGACTTTAAACCATCATGATTGCTTGTTATTGAGAATTAAATTTATTTAATTATTGAAACATGTTGAAAAAATGCTTCCATTCTGACGCATTTTATTCCTTTTATTTGTATTTCAGCTAGGATTTCCAATATAATGCTGAAGAGCAGTAGCAAAAGTAGACATCCTTGACTTGTAAAATGGTGAACATGTTCTCTGGTAGCTCTATCCAATTTTTTTTGTAAAGGGTTATAATTTCTTTAATCTCTATTTAAAAATTATTTACTTTATTATTATTTACTTTAGAAATATATCTTTCTTTCTTTTAAAAATAATACAATGGTTTTATTTGAGACATTCCAAAATGTTCATGTGTGCTAGAAGTAAACTGAAACCCAGGTAAAGTGCTAATAGTTATTTTCTCAAAAACTTTCTTGGGAGAAAATACTTTAATCTGTTAGCTTCTAACATATTTTTAAGACAATGAGAAGGAAAGATTATCATTGTCAAAGTTAAATAGCAAAGAGATTTTTTAAAAATCTGAAACTTTGGTATTTTTTTTCCAAGTCAATTTCATTGCCTTTTCAGGTGAACATGCCATCCAAGTTTCTTTTCTTTCTTTTTTTATATCTTTATTATCAAAAATTAGATGCATTGTTTGAGCACATCTTATGACGGTATCCCCCATTTCCCTCCTCTCTGTTCCCAATACATTGGGTGTCCTCCATGGTGGGCATACTGGATCAGTCCATGGGGTAGGGAGTTTTGAATACCACAAGAGGTATCCAGGTTCCCCCAACTTTGTGTGTTGTTGCTGAGGGGGGCAATGTCTCTGGATATTCTCCCCCACCATAGCTCTTACAATCTTTCCACCCCCTCTTCCACAGAGTACCCTGAGTCATGGAGGGTGAATTTTAGGTCTGCTTTATTATTGAGATCTTAAGTGTCTCTGGGTTTCTGCTTTGGGTTGTGTTAGATATTGTTGGTGTCTGTCTTATTATCTTATCCTGTGTTATCTGACTTGCTGTGGTGATAAGTCTCTTGTTTATCATGCTACTTCCTCATAGGATTCATTTGGGGCCTACATGATAGGCTGGGGGTGGTTCATCTGCCAGGATGTCAGCCCTCATCCCCATGGCTTGTTGATGGAATTAGATTTACCACAGCTCTCTCACTGCCTTCTGAAAAATTCAAACAGAATCCCCATCAGAGAGTGAGATCGGTATAGGTTAAATGAGACAACATAGCTATTTTGGCAAGATTATATTTGGCGTAGCCTCTTTGTAGCTCTCTGGTAGTGGGAATTTACCACTGAAGCCTGTTTTTGGTCCCCATATTATTTTCCCTGGATCCTATTACCAGTTAAGGTTTCCTTGTCACTGAGTGAATCTCTTAGCCATTATGGAAGGCATTGATTTTTTCCCCTCCCAGGTTGTGGCACCACTATTGCACAGGTGATCTCTTCTTCACTTGATGATCACTACTATAAAGCAGTGTGTTCAGCCTTCTCATGATATCAGTCTGAATTGTGTACCAGTGGTCTCTACTTTCCCCAAATATAATTGACCAGTTTCTCCTAGAAGCTTATGTAGCACCTTCTAGCACTGCACCTGCTACCATCGGGGGACTGGTTATCATTCTGGAACTCATGGGGTCTCTCAGTGTGTGCAATGACATTCAGTTGATTCTTCAGCAATAGGGTCCTACCTTTGGCCTGGGTGGGTATTCAAGAGCTTTGACAGAAGCCGGTCTGGTTTTGGGGACCTCATGGGTCTCTTTGATCAAAAGTTCAGTGTGGGAAGGAACCAATGACTGGGATAGGGAGTTGGAGGTCTGATCAATTTTTCATGCTTCCTCTTCTTTTGTTCATGGCTCCTTTTACCAGGCAAAGCCTACAGCTTCCTCAAGAGCTTTCTGTATGAAATTAAGGATTTTATGGTTTCTATTCATTAGTAGTTTAGCATATTGTATATTGTTGAGGTATAAGTCTTCTATACCCAGCCTCTCCAGCATTTTGATCATGAATTGTGCTGAATTTTGTCAAAAGCCTTCTCTGCATTGATTGATATGACCAAGTGGTTTTTGTGGTTGAGTTTATAAATGAGGTGGATTACATTAATTAATTTCCATATGTTGAACCATCCCTGCATCCCTGGGATAAAGCCTACTAGGTCTAGGTGATAATATTTTTGATGTGTTGTTGTATCCAATTTGCGAGGATTTTGTTCAGGATTTTTGCATCTAAGTTCAACAGGGATATGTGTCTTTAATTTTCCTTTCTTGTTGCGTCTTTGTCTTGTTTGAGGATTAGGGTAGTGCTAGCTTCATAGAACTTTGGAAACATTCTCTATTTTCCTATAATACAAAAAAATCTTCAAAATGAGTTGTTTCAGTTCTATGATGAAGGCATTTAATGCAATGAATTTCCCCCTTAGGACAGCCTTCATTATGTCCCATAGGTTTTGGTGTGTTGTATTTTTATTAGCATTCACTTCTAGACAATTTTCAATTTCCCTGTTGATTTCTTGAATTAACCATTCATTGTTTAATAGGGTGTTGTTTAGTTGTCAATGGTTGGTGTATTTTCTGCTTCCCATTTTTAATTCCTAACTTTAATGCACTGTGGTCTGATATGATGCAGGGGACTATGTCAATCTTCCTGAATGTGTTGAGGCATGATTTATGACCGAATATGTGTTTTATTTTGGAGAAGGTTCCATGGGCTGCTGAGAAGAATGTATATTCTGTGGCCTTGGGATGGAATGTACTATATATGTTTGGTATGCTCAGTTTATCTATGGTGTTGTTAAGCTCTGTTGTTTCCCTGCTGAATTTCTGTTTGGATGATCTGTCTAGAGATGATAGTGGTGTATTAAATTCTCCTACTATGATGGAGTTAGTAAATTTTGCTTTATGAAATATATTGCACCTATATTTGGTGAATACATATTTATGATAGTGATATCATCTTGTTGGATTGTTCCCTTGATGATTATAAAGTGACCTTCATTTTACTTTTTAATTAATTTTGGTTTAAAGTCTATTTTGTCAGATATTAATGTAGCCATATACACCCTGCTTTTCATTTCCCCTTGCCTGGAGAATCGTTTTCTATCCTTTCACCCTAAGGAGATTACAGTCTTTAGAGGTGAGGTGTGTTTCTTGAAGGTAGCAGATGGAAGGGTCCATTTTTTTCTGATCCACCCTGCTAATCTCTGTCTTTTTTATAGGAGAATTAAGTCCATTTATATTCAGAGTTATAACTGTGAGGTTTGCTTTAAGCCCTGCCTTGCTGGAGGGTTTATGGTGGTTGATGCCTCACCTGTTATTATCAGCATGGTGATTTTGATTACAGTGCTTCTTCTCTATTACCCTCCTGAGAGGTTACTTGTCTCTTCTGTGTGGACTGTCTCCTGCTGTATCTGTGAATTTGGCTTTGTGTTCATATAGTCAAAGAGCTGGCTTTTTTCATGGAACACTTTCAATTCTCCATCTATTATGAGGGATAGCTTGCCGGGTACAGTAGTGGTTGGAAGCTATAGTTCTTTAGGCCTGTAAGAGCATTGTTCCGAGCCCTTCTGGCCTTCATGGTTTCTAGTGAAAAAAGTCTGAGGTAAGTCTGATGGGATTGCCTTTATAGGTGATGACCTTTTTCTCTCTTACTGCCTTGAGTACTTTCTTTACTTTCTATGTTTAGCAGTTTAACTAAGCTATGTCTTGGAGAGTCCTTCTTTGGTCCTGTCTGGGGTTCTATGGGCTCCTATCTGTACTGGCCTTTCTCTTGTAACATAACAAAATTTTTCTTATATAATTTTGTTGAAAATATTTCCTATGTCTTGGCCTGGGTTTCTTCTCCCTCTGGGATCCCCATGATCCTGAGATTTGGTCTTTTTGGGGTACCACACAGATCCCTCATATTTAGTTCACATGATTTTTTTAATTTATTGAAACCTATGGAATCCCTATTAATTCCATCTCTCTTATCTTCAAACTCTGAGAACCTGTCCTCCAGGTTATCAACTCTGGAACTTATGGATTCATAGGAGGCTTTTAGAACCCTTGTTTGATGTTTTGTTTCTGTTATATTTTTGTTCATAGTCTCCATTTCTCTGGTGAGTTCCAATTTCCAATCTACTTTTTTTGTTAATATTTTCTGAAATTCATTCTTGAGTTTGGTTAAGTCCTCATCAAGCTTACTCAGCTAATTGTCTAGTTTCTCCCATAATTAGCTGACCTTCAATTTGTTTAATGTGTTTTTGAAGTCATATTTTTCTCCATTATATTCAACCCATCTATGCTTGTGTTGTTAAGTTTCATCTGATTTACATCTTTTTTTGAAAATTTCAATTTCAGCCATCAGCCTCTTCATGAACTCATTGTAGTTATGGCCAGTTGTTATATTATTCGCCTTTTGGGATTGTATTTTTGTAATCTCCCCTGTGTTTTAACTAATTTCGTCAATTGTGGGACAAGGGGATCCTAGGTTGAGGAGACTCAGCTTGAATTGCTGATTTTTTTTAACATTGGTTTCTTCCCATTTCTGGATAAGGGTGTTGTTTTCTTGATGCAGGGGGCAATATAGGTTTTGTTAGGTATGTGATGAGTGTACAGTTTACTAGTTAGGTTTGGGGTAGCATTGTAAACAGATGTGTTAGTCGCAGAGGTTATGGTTGTGCCAACTGAAGGACTTTATCTTCCACTGGATGTTGCCATTTGTGGGTACCTTCCTGTGATGGTTTCATGCAGGTGTCCCCCAGAAACAAATGCTTGATCCACAGCTGATGACAGTTTTAGAATTGGAACCTTGTGGGAGGTGTGTTGTAGGGGCAGACATATTGGGGTTATATCTAGCTTCCCCTTGCCAGTTTTTGGCACATTTTCCTACCTGTTTCTGTGCTGTGATGGAGGTAATGTCCACCATTCTGCTTATGCCATCATTTCCCCTGTCACAATGAAGCTTCCTGTGGAGTCTATAAGCCAAAATAAACCCATTCCTCCCATCAGCTGCCTTTGTTAGGGTTATTTGTCACAGAATTGAGAAAGCTGACTACAACAGCTTTGGTACCAGAGTGGGATCTCTCATTGCTGCTAGAATCCTGATTGTGTGGCTTTTGCATTTTGCAAGTGATATGCAGAGGAATGTGGGATGATTTGAAACCTCAGCCTGAGAGACACCTTAAAGTGCTGTGAATACAGCTTGTTGGACCATTCTAGTCAAAGTTGAAAGACCTGAATGCAGTAAGAACTATGTATGGACTGTGAGGTTTGGCTTATGAGGATGAAAAGGAACTTTGTCAGGACTGGTCTGGAGGCAGTGAGAGGCTTGTTGCATTCTGCTTGCCTGTGTCCTGAGAACTTGTGCAGGGTTGCTTTGCATAGAAAAAGACTGGTGTGAGCAGATGGAAATGGCAAAGAAAGAAATGAGATCTTTGTGTTGAAATGGCTGCTCTTCAGCTGCAATTGTTTGAGAGATTATAGCTGATCTGCTTTGGGACAGAAGGAAGAATGCTAACTCTTTTGAAGTAGGGGGCCTGAATGTTGAAGTTTTCCCGCTTTTCAAAGTCAGCTTTATTCCCTTCTTGATTAACAATTTGGTAGCCCACTTGGTACTATGTTTTATAACAAATGCAGGAAGAGAGGGTCTTTGGATTTGCAACATAGTTTGGCTTTTGAAAATGGCCATTGGCAATGTGAAACAGGTGTGTTGTATTACCTGTATGAAGGCCAGATTGGGCCATGAGGATGAACTCTGGTTTGCAGTGGAGACCCAGTGGATATGTGATGACTATGGGATGACTGCCAAAGAGAGATGCTGATACCAGGTGAAGTTTTCTGGGACTGTGGGTAGCTGAGCTGGAGGGGAGGAATTAGAACACCAAAGATAAGTCACTGGTTATTATGGGACTTGGAGCTGGTGTTTGATATTTGCCCTGTATATTTTAAATCTTGTATTGGTTCAATCTTCAATCTGTCTTTGTTAATGCCCAATGCTATTTTTTGCAGTGTGAATATTCTGTGCCATTATGAGTTTTTTATTTTTTTAGGTTTGTGGCTCAATTGAAAAGAAAAACTGTGGGGACTTTAGGAGTTGAGCTGCATGCATTTCATTTTACATCGTGTATGATTATTACTTTGTGGGGGCCAGGGGAAGATTGTGATGATTTCATCTAGGTTTTCCCCCACAAACAAATGTGTTCTGAATGCTCTATGCCCAGCTGATGGCAGTTTAGATACTGGAACCTTGTGGGAAGTGTGTTGCTGGCACACCTTTCTACCACTGTTTGCCACCTGCTGTGACGGAGGTGATGATCACCCCTCTGTTCATGCCATCATTTTCCCTGCCATCATGGAGCTTCCCTTGGAGTCTGTAATCCAAAATAAACCCATTCCTTCTCAAGCCGTTTTTGGTTGGGTTCTTTGTCGCAGCAAGGAGAAAGATGACTAAAACATTTCCCCAAGACATCTAAAGTGAAAGAGATATGAGGGATGGATTTGGGAAACTGTTCCCAATTCTTACCAGCTAAGCCTTGGTATATCAAGGAAATGAATCATAGAAAAAGTGTTTTTGATGCCTCCATTATGGTCAGAAATGTTAAGCCCAAAGAATGCACAAAACAGGAATGCAGGCTTTTTGGGAGCAGGATTTTCTAAAGATAATTCCTCATAATATTAAGTGTTGGGAATTAACAGAGATAAAGAAATAAGTTAAAATGATATATATGATAATATATAATATATAATGTATATAATTATATACATATAATTATATAATATATTATATATGATTATATATAGTATATATAATTATAATATATAATGAATATAGCAATGTATGGGGCAAGCTTACTGGAAATATTGAAGTCTGTGAAGAGAGGGGGATAGGCTAGGTATAACAAGAGTTTCAGAGTTTTGTTAATACTCTCTTGATGTTGAGAAATTATCCTGTTTTCCTGTGCTCTGAGGGATTTTCCTCACAATGGACTGATGAATTTTGTCACATGATTTCTATGCTGTTCCAGTGATCAGAGCAATTCTGTGTCTTTCTTGGATAGGAGGTTTATCAGGAGTATGAAAGTGTGCCTCTATGGACAAAATACATAGTCACTCCAAATGTTCTCTCAATTTGAAAATTAATATCATTTATACAACTTCTCAAATGTTGTTAGAGAATTAGACCATGACAATTACAGCCTGAAACTTATCTGAGAGTTTGCTGTGATGTTAGACACACAGTTTCCTTCGAGATATCATTTTGTAAATTGCCTGGGATGTACACTAGATTCTGCTTAGTTAATTATAACCTGAATTTATTTCTGTCTTAACAGCAACGACACTTCCTATTATTCTGGGTGTTCCATAGGTATAGAGAACTCAGTAACTATTCAACTTTTCAGATCTAATTCATGTTGTTTGTTGAGTTCATCAATGGTTTGGAAATCACCTGGCATGCATTTGTGAAAGTTAAAGAAAAATAAAATTTATTATTATTTGGAAAATGAGAGATCTCCATCACACACTCCAATAGCTCAGAGACTCTAGTGAAAGAAGTGACCATGGCAGAATGAATGTGAGAGCCAAAGAATGGGGAGGATTGCTTTGAAACACTGTCATCAAGACAGATTCTTCACTGTATTCATGATCCCACAGTCAAAATAAGGGCTGAACAATATTGGGCCCATCAACAGGTTATCACAGATGATAGAGGAGAACAAAAAATGACATTGAAATACAGGAGGGACTGGTAGAAATGAAGGGGTGATTGAGTAAAGGTGAATGTGGGAGGTGGACAAATAAGACAGCAGTGGGAGGGACTTTCAAAATGAAATATATCATGTAGTTTAATTTTAAAAAGGAAAGAAGCACTGAATGTAGAGGTTTGTCATCAGCTATGTGCCCACTCTACCTGCAGAGAATTCTATAATATCCCTGATTTTTGATTCAGAATACAAAGGTATTTCTCACTTGAAAACTAAAATGTCTTGTAAAAGAAGAATCTTAAAATTTCCAGAAATATTTTTCAGTAGTGGGAGTTGACCAAGTTTCTTTACTTACTTATGAAAAATGGCATTTGTTTGTTTAAACTATTATGACATTGTGTGATATCCATGTTTTCATATTGCATATGGATTGTGCCCCCAATTTGATGTATTACAGTTCTATTACAGAATAGCTTTTTAAGATTTTCATATTTATAGTTTTAACTATGACCCATTCGTTTCTGATTTTGTGAAAACTTTATCAACTTTGAATATCGAGGTAGACAGTATGTTTCAAGGTTATCTCTGGAACATGCCTCTTGTTCCATGCTTCAGATCAGATGAATAAAGGTGGTAGGGACAAGTCTTGGTTAGTGAGAGTGCTTGCTTTGTAAGTGTAAGAGCCTGAGAAGGCCTAAGACCACCCGAGTTAAATGTCCTGGCAACCAGAAAAACTGTTGAGCATGACCAGGCATGTCTGTAATCCCATTCTTGTGAGGGCAGAGACTGGAGCTCACTGGGCTCAATGACCAAACTTGTCAGCTCCAGGTTAAATATCCTTTTCAAGGAAACAAGCAAATGAGTGATAGAGGTGGAAACTTGACACTCTCCTCTGGTCTCCACATGTGTGCATCTGCACTCACATACCTATGCCACATACACATTACATCCCAGATTATGCCACATATACTATACACAAACACATACACACACACAAAACACTGCAAGATCAGATTTATGAATGATACAATGAAGAGTATTGTGGTGATTTTTAACCATTTTCTTTATTCTCTTTCTCTTTTTAGGTTTTCCACATTCTTATATTTAACTTTGGTTTTAATACTGCTGCTCCTCTAGTTCTTCATAAATTTGTAGAACATAATATCTTTAATAAATGTATGTAATCTTATCACAAAACTGTGAAGCAATTTATTTTAGCATAATCAGTTTAACTATTATGATATGTCTTCAATTTTTGCCTTATGCTATTTTGATCAATTGGAGATTTTTCTTCTGTTTTAGCCTTTCAAGTAACTATATTTTTAACTAAGTATCTAATTTATTCATTCAGGTCTATATATTTTTCTGTATTTTCATATATAATTTTTCCCTAGGTTGTCTTTAGATTTGGGGTTTCATTAAAAAAAACCTTAGCTAATTTATATTTTAGAGAGTAGGATTTTAGTGATCATTCTCCAGGGCAGACACAAAAAATTTTATATCCTTGTTTAAAAGGCATTCATTCTGTTTTGGTTGAGTTAAGGAAAGTGAATAGAAGTGGTGTGGCTTTCCATGGTCAGGCTCTCCCTGCCTTGTCATGTAGGATATTTTGGAGTGTTCCTTTGACTGAGCCCACATATTGTATGGGTATGAAGTGGAACTCATGAAGAGATCAGTCAGCAAGATGGCACTAGAAATAGAATAGTCAGGAAATATTCCAATTGACACTATCCCATGAGACAAGGTAAAAGAGTCTTGGACAACATGATCAAGATCTACCCTCTCCACACAACACACACACACAAACACACACACACACACACACACACACACACACACACACACACACACACACACCTTAGCTTTTGTGTATTATGATAGAACTTCTTGCTAGAAGGGTGGATTACCTGAATAGCTATCAACTGATACTTTCCAAAGAGACTGAAACAACCAGAGAAACAATTCTTTGGCATTTCCACCCTGATACATTTATATTCTTTGTTGTACTCTGTCTTTCACATGACTACAGGCAAAATGAACTAGTGTGGTTCTAAAATTATGTCACACTGTATCATTTTCATGGTTTCAGGCCCAATCATCTTCAAGGTTTTCCAATGAATTCTTCAGTGAATAGTGTTAAATTTTCAGAAATGCAACTTAATGGAAAATATAAAATTAGCATATGTCCAAGATTTTAACTGGTTAATTAAGGAAGGAACCTGTAAGATGTTGTGACTGGTTCAAAGACCATTCTTAAATGGTCTTTGAAAAAAAAAGAAAGAGTATTGATAATTTAAAAAAGTGTAAAGGGACCCTTGCTAAGATTGATACTAGCCTTTCCCTTTCCCTTCTTTCTGTCTTTCTTTGTTTCCTTGTATTTTTTGTTTGTTTTTGTTTCTGTTTTGTTTTTAGAGGTGGGATCTCACTGTAGCCTAGGCTGATATGCAATTCACTATATAGTCTCAGGGTGGCCTCAAACTCACAGCAATTCTCCTCTCTCTGCCTCCCAAGTGCTGGGATTAAATGCATGTACCATAATGCCTGGCTTGATATAAACTTCTGAATGTCTACTAGACTATAAATCTTTGAGATGATCTGTTCCATTGAACAGAAATTATTTGAATCATTACTGGACAAACTTTACCTTTTAATTTTTTATTCATTTTCTAAATTCACCAATAAAAGTTCGACATATACTTTTGGTGTGTGGCAAGAACTGACTTTCACACACATTAAACAATATATAGCTTAAGCTAATAAATATATGTGTTACCTCACACTCTTATTTTGATGAGATCTCAATGGCTACTCTCAGTAATTTTCTTCTATACAATGCATTCTTTTAAATTATAGCTATCAGGCTATACAGTAGTTTTCTTGACAATGCTTCTGTCTGATTGAAAACTTATGTCCTTTAAGACTTATAATTAGTTTTAAACAATGAGGAGGACTAAGTATCTTCATCCTTGGATAGGCTTTGACTCTACAATACTGAAAAAATGAAGAATGGAGATAATGGACAGGCTCCTCAAACAGCCTGTGAGAACGCATGAGATAAAAATCTTTGAAGATGAACTCTTACCATTTCTAGCACTAGAACACCAATGGGAGGTAACAGCATGTTTTCTTGAAAGGCTGAAAATTCACTTCAGCTCATTTAGTGAAAAACATTCATTTCCATTTTCTACTGAGCCATGTGGAAAATTATTTAGGTCACTGAGCAAGCAAGAATCTGAGCAGAAATAGATAAATCAATTCCTGTGGAAGAGAAAAAATGGAGAGCTTGATGTTACCATGGTTTGAAGACTTAAAGACATTCACACTTGAACCAGATGAGAAAAAGATTAAGCATGCTAGTGTTCACTAGTCCTTGGAGCAGTTTTCAAACTTTACCCTATGGTAAGATTCACCTGGAGAAGAGCCTATTAAAACAGCTCTCACACAGCCTCTAGCTGTGATCCTTAAAGCTGGCCTGGGCAGTCAGCCTCACATGGGAACACTTTAGAAATGCAATTTTTCCAGTTCCATCTCATGTCTGAAGCTCTAGGACTGAGGCCAGACAATTTATTTACCAAGATGACTTCAAGGCAAGAACTCCTCCTTCTGAGTAAGACTGGAGTCACTTCAGACAGAGACCATTTGTGTTACTACCAAGTGTTGAGCACTTTGCAGGTACCAAATCAGTTAATGCCTCACAACATATTAGGATGATAACATCATTGTCTGCATGGAGACAGTGGATTGCAGAGAGCCACAAAAATGAACCAACAAACAGTAGATGCAGCCAGTGCTATATCTATATATCAGAGCCCAAAATTGTGTTTTAATTAATAGTAGACCTTTGTCTTCTGCAGACAGTGGGATTTACTTCCACAAGTATATCATTTAAGAGTTGGGTATGGTGTTACATGCCTTTAATCCTGGCACTTGGGAGGTAGAGGTAGGAGAATCACCAAGAGTTTGAGGCTACCCTAAGACTACATAGCAAATTCCAGTTCAGCCTGGGCTAGAACAAAACCCTTCTTTGAAAAAATTATATATATATATATATATATATATATATATATATATATATAATTTAAAGGCTGGAGAGATGGCTCAGAGGTTAAGACACTTGCCTGCAAAACCTAACGACCAGAGATCGATTCTCCAGTAACCACATAAAGCCAAATTCACAAAATGGCCAATACATCTGGAGATCATTTGCATTGACTGGAGGCCCTGGCACACCCATTTTCTCTATCTGTCTTACTTTTAGTTCTCTTTTTTTACAAATAGATAAAAAATTAAAAATAAAATTATATAAATATACATTTTTAAATTTTTGTAACTGGATTAATTTTTCTTTCACTACTAGTACCACTACATATTTTTAAAATGATTTCAGTATTCACACATGAGCCTTGTATAACATATTTGACTCTAACCTGCTTTCCACAATATTCTGCTTTTATCCTATATCAGTCACTCAGGCTCATGACAGTCTCTATGAGGGAGTTACCAGTGGTTCCACTCTCTCCACAGATTTATTAATTAAGTACATTCTAATCTGATAACCATCATGTAGCTTTCCAGCTATATTGCTTATTTTTCTCATTGCTGTGAGAAAATAGCTGACAAGAATAATTTAAGGAAGGAAGGGTTTATTTTGTTTTACAATTCAAATCCTGCCCATCACAGCAGGGAAGTCATGGAGGCAGGAATACAGGGGAGTTGGTCTCATTGCATCTCTAAGTAGGAAGCTCAGCTTATTTCCTCCTTTTCATTCAGTTCTGATACTGTAATCCATAGATTGCTACCCACATTCAGGGCGGGGCTTTCCTACTTAGTTAAACCATTCTGTAAACTCGATCATGAACACACCTAGAAGTGTGTTTCCATGGTGATCCGCAATCCAGTCAAGTTGACAGTTAAGGTCACCATCACACCAGCCCACACTCCCTCTAATATTTGACTTAATAGCTTATACTCTTCTTATTTTATTGAAGTTTTACTATTTCATTTGGCTTTTCCAGTGGAGAGCACAGGCTCCATCGTATTAATCACCCTTCTGTACACCTAATCTCCCTTCTTGTCCTTCTCTTCCTTTGTTATGTTTATATGCTCATAACCCAGAATCCTCACTATACCTACAATCATGCTGCTAAAATCAGTGATGGAAAATGGCTATGCTGACTGGTCTCACACTGTAACCTGATCTAAAAGTCATTGCTTCTTGGCAGTGGTGTTTTATTTCTCTAACCCAGTGCTGTCACACTTGTCTACACATAAAAGTAACTACAAGGCTTCCAAAAAGAAAGCATGCCTATATGCCATCCCCAGTTACTGTGATTGAACTGGTCTGAGCTGCAGCTTGTCCACTTGCCTGCCAACTCTCTGTATTCTAACCTCAGATGCCTCACTTATCCTCCTCCGTTTGTTCAGGTTTCACTAAGAAAATAGAAACCAACGTAAGATAATTCTATGCACTCCACTGTGCTTGTGTTTAACCCATACTTTTCTACAACCCACTTATTTTGTATCTTCCATGGGTATTACAGATGTCATGTCTCTAAGACTAATATGTTGTAAACCTTATCAACCCCTCCCTGAAAGAACATCACTTTAGCCTTATGGCTACTCTTTCAAAATAATACCACAGCTCTCATTTTTATATCATCTTCATTAATAAATGCCATCATCTTATACACACAAACTTTTGACTTATGAGAGTTAAAAATTGTAATTGTAATTGTTCAACTTTATAATTCTTGGAAATTGTACATAATCAGTAAAAAAATGAACCTCAAATTCCGAGTTTTCAACTTTTGCAGGTTAGCGATACATAGTGTGATCTCCTTCGTGATGCTGGACAGTGGCTGCAAGCAGCATCTTTGACATATAAGGCAGTTACAGCTAGATAAAACCATCATAAATTTAACACCATAAGCTAAATATGCAATAAATATGCCTCACCTAGCAAGCATCACAGTTCCTGAATACTGTATATTGTAAAGCATTTGTATACTAAAATTCCAGGACAAAGACTTCTTTTTTGATTCTCTGTGATCCTAGAACAGAGCTTTTCAAAGGGTGGATGTTCAAAAATACTTGTTAAAGGAACAAATTTGTATCACTACCTGTGCTGCTTATTTTTGTATGGGCCATTTGGAATTTTCTCTATTAAGACATTTGATAGGTTAAGTTGATTTAATAATAATCAACTACATCTTTATGTTAAAATTATAATTGTCATCTGCATCTGATGACACTCACCTGCAATACCAGCATTTAGGAGGCTGAGGCAGGAGAATTTTAAGACCAGTCTGGGCTACATAAAAAGACCTTGTTAAGAGAGATAGAAAGATAGATAGATGATAGATAGATAAATAGATGGATGATACATAGATAATAGATGGATGATAGATGATATTGATAGATGACTGATAGATAAAGAAATCTGGATGTTTCTTAAGAATATTATGCTAAATGAAAGTTAAAAATAGCACTATTGTATGATTGAACAAACTCACTTCTGAGTGTATCTCCAAAGGTATTCAAATTGGAATCTCCAAGAGATTTCAGTCCATGCTCATTGCTGTACTATACACAGAAGACATGGCATAAAAACAACCTGAATGACAAACAGTGGTAGATAAGTAAATAAAATGCACCCAGTGCATATATACAGCATTGTAAAGTTCATTTGCAACAATATATACACACGTTTGAAGAAAGGAAGAAGGCATTCTGCTTAATTCCATTTATCCATTGAACCTAAAATAATCAACTTCATACAAGCATAGTTGGTTGGTGGTTGCCAGAGGTCACAAGGAGGCCACAATGGGAAAGTGACAGGGGAGAAACTGTTGTTAGGAAAGATGTTCTGGGGACCTGCTGTATAGACAGCAATTGTAGTTGAAATACTACATTACAAAGTCACATACAAAATCTTCTTAGGGGATACATACATCATATGTTAGGTGTCTTTATAGCAACAAATAATAATAATAATAATAATAATAATAACAATAAAGGGTGCAGGAGGAAAATGGTGGAGGTGATAGATATGCTTATGTTATTGTTGTAGTCAGCCACACACCACTGGGATGAACCTCCAAACCAGGCACAGTTTATGGAGGAAAGAACTTATTGAAGCTACAGATCCAGGGGAAGTTCCATATGGCAAAGAGGCTGGCCCCATTTCACAGGTCCAAGCAGAGACAGAGACAGAAGCCATCACCAACACCAATACCACACACACACTAACCATCAGGCATGGGGAAGGGAGAGATTTTCTTTACCTTAATTTAGCCTTCGGGTGGGGTCTTGCAACTCTTTCTTAGACTTGTTAAATTACCGAGTCTCTGGAATTTCCTTCTTGTACTGCCTTCCCAAGAAAGGATGTTTGTTTCTAGTTCCCCTGAGCCTCTTTATATCCTGCCATCTACTGAGAGGTCTGCCTTCCTATAAACAACCTCAGAGACTCACCAAAGATTACTAAAGGTCAAGTTGACAATGAAACTTGACCATCACAACTCCACTGTTTGTCAACTTGACATCATACTTAATTTTCAAATGAAGATAACAAGATCATAATTCTACCAAACATGATTTAACTATCACACGTACAACCAAAAACACATTATCTCCCACCAACACAAAGCAAGGTCCCTTAACTCTGAGTTCTGTAAAGTCAAACAAGTTACATGTTTTTAACTTATAATGGCACACAGTAAACACTTCTAACTGCTATGAGGCATAACAAGGGGAGACTGGACCATTGCAAACTTAACCATTAGGCAATGTCAAACATCTGCAGTTCAAGACTAATATCACAAGTGTCTGACAGTCTCCAGATTTTCCAATTCCTGCCCTCCAGCTTGGTTGAGTAGCTGGAGAAAACTTCCATCCTGAGCTAACAGAGCTCTGTGGTAGCCCTTGCACAGTCCTGGTTTATCCATCACATCTTTGGGTCTCTATTGAAACCATGGTTCATCGTACTAAGGCTTCACTGGCCTAACAGGGACTTCGCACACATTTACTGCATCTCAGCCATGGCTCCTGGAACCATGTGCACTTCATGACCCACACCATGCATGCATTTGTCACGCTTCCCAAAGCAATAACAGGTATGCAGGATACAGCCATGTCATTATTCAGAGATGAAGTAAACCTTGAAGAGAAGGTTCCTTCCTTCCAGCTATCTCAAGATACCACACTTATTATGTTGTCTTTGTAAAATATGTACAACTGCCTGTATGGTTTCAGTTATGGTGCAGAAGAGAAATGACAAAATGGAGGAAACAGAACACATTAGTGATTGCTGGGAGTCAGTGATAATATCTTTATTTTTCTCATCCGATAATTTACTTAATTTATAGATAATTTCTTAAGTGTGTCACTATTGTCCTAGATTTGCCATGTTGACTATGTTGGCTGTGAACCTGTGGCAATCCTATTGTCTCTGCTTTCTGAGTGTAAGGAATACAGAAATGTCTCACCATGCCTGGTTCATTATCCCCCCACTACCATTTTTCTCTTTTGCTCTAAGCTCAGGTTGGCCTCAAACTCATAGCAGTCCTCCTACCTTTGCCTCCCAAGGGCTGGAATTAAAGACATGCATGACCATGCCTGTCTATTCCCACTTTTCTTTTAAATGATGAAAATATGGCTCAGAGTGGTTAAGTTTCCCCTTTGAACCTGTAAGCCAAATTAAATGCCTTTCCTTCTATAAGCTACTTATGGTTGAGTATTTGTTCATAGGAAGGGGAGATAACTGATATAAATTGTTACTTTTGAAAACAGTCCAAACAAAATGTAAACTCTTTTTTCCTCAATTATCTTCAAAATAAAAATTAATCACATATTCATATTCCTAGAACAACTTGTAAGATGTTAACATTTCTATAGCTTTTCTACTCTGAGCCTCTCTTCGAAGCAAGCCTAGTATGTTTCTTGAGGATACAAAGAAGCCCAGATGTTTAAATATTTACATAACAGTATTGCAGAATGTATGCCTAGACAGAAATCCTTTTTTCATGTAGACATAATTAAACAGGCAGATGAGCCCATGAAATATTTAGGAGTCCCTTATAAACTCTCAAAGGCATCCTTTCCAAGCCAATAAGATGTCAGGAGAAGCCCTATCTCAGTATGAATGAGATGGGTCTGAATGCTCATGAGAGCCACTGTGGTCACACCAGCAGGAGGCTGAGCATGCAGTGAGACACAGTGTCACCTTCAGAGTTGGCCTCCATGTAGGTCCACAAAAAAGTTTCTATCCTCTGTACCCCAGAAGCCTGGATTCACTTAGATTGTGAGTAGCAGGTTTCCAGGCAAAGCAAGGGATAAAGCATGTTAGATAGTCAATGCAACTAGAATAGATTGATGTGTCCTTTGTCTGGTCAAATGTTTCCATTGTTAAGATTAATCACAAACTCATTAGTTTTGCTAAATGCTTTGCTATAAACTCAATTATTTGAATTTAATTTTAAAGTGGTTAATAAAAATAGCTTTAATAAAAGCAGAGGCCAAGATTCATGAACAATAACAGAATTAATCGGATTAATAACAACTACTGTTCTTAGAGTCTTAAAATGTGCCTGGTCCCATAGTTATTTTTCCACACAAATCCTATTCTCCTCCCAACCAACAACTGTTTCTGCTTTAGATTTCCTATGAAGAAAGAGACTCACACTCATACAGAGAGTAATTGGAAATACTGCAATTCATCTGAGACTATGCTCTTGGGAAATTGTAAAACATCCTCTCTCTTCAGGCCATTGAATCCCAGGAAGTGTCTACAGCATAGGAACATGCTTTCCTGTATGTCATGCGTGAAACTTTCAGGTGCTCCATCTCATTAACCTGTGGCAAGGCCAGAAGGATGCCAGATTCCCTTTTGTATGATTCAATTTCCCATCTCCAATCTCAATGTCTGAAAGTATCAGCTTAGTAGGAAGAGAGTCAGTTCACAGTCACTGAGCTGCTTCACTTTGGAGAGAGGCAGAGCATCAAGGCACAGAGCTCATGGTAGAGAAAACTGCTTCTCTTATAGTGGCCAGGAATCAAGAGAAAGAGAAGACGGGCCTGGAGTGCCACAGGTAAGCTCCTAATGATCTAACTTCTTCCCCCAGCCCTACCTCTGAAAGATTCTATTATTTCTACTAGTGCTTCAGGCCATGGACCAATCTATGGAGAGCATTTAAGATCCAATCATAAAACTACACTTTGCTCTCTCACTGACTAGGTGACCTATTTGGGTCTATTAAAACTTTAAACTCCACTTTCCTACCTGCTCCTGCATCCTTGAAATAGGCAGCCTTAGAAGAAACTGTGTGAGGTCCTCTCTCCCCCGTACCCACCCACCCTACTTCTTTTTATCCTGATTTATTCTCCCCCAAAGGAAAAGCCCTTTTCAGCCTAAACATGGAGATGCTCCAGGTCTGGTGTTAGGAGCAATTTCTGTGCCTAAATAGTCTTTTCCCTTTTATTGTAACATATCCTCCACCCCATTCCAATAACCCTTTGGAATGAACACTCTCATTACCTATTTCCAAATAATATTTATTTCCACATAAATAAGATAACTGTACTTACATCAGAAGTGTGTCTATGTCAAGATATTACATACCACACTGCATGGGGATTAAATCCAAGAAAGCCTACCCATATACACCATCTCCACGAACCCAGTTCTTCCAGAGGTGGTGTGAATTCATGTCACATCTAAGCTGCTTCCTCCCTGTGCACTCAAGGGGGAGAAACTTGCATTTGAATCTATTGCAAAAGGAGAAAAATCTGGAAAGTGAATATTTTCTGAGAATGTATAATAGTCATTGCTTAGACTTAAATGACTGTCAGTTTAGAAAAGAAGAAAAAAACAAGAAAACATTTCCTCTATCTTCTATGGTTATCCCAGGACAGGATACTGAAAATTTTACTATTAAGGACAGTTTAGCAATTGAAAAATAGTTTACTAGCAGATACAGCAAACACACATAAGAAACTCAGCAATGTGTACATCAAAGGGCTTGTTAGAACTTGTGACATCTTGTAGAGTAGTGATAAGAAAAGGGGAATGGTGTAAGAATTTTGATGGCAGATGTAAAACTGACTCCATTTCAGATATAAAAGAACAAAGAACCTCTCCTGGCTCACTCCCCCTCCCCTTCTGTGGGAGGTCCTAAGTCATAAAATAAAATGCAAATAACAGGCTCCAACTGGATAACCAATCAAAATTGTACAGATCAGGACAAAAGAACCAAAGAAAATATGAAACGTCCTATGGTCTGAGCTGTATTATAGTTTTGTACTTCTTGCCTATAAATACCTGAAGCTTTTGTTCCTCAGGGCTCTCTGGCATTCCTGGTCCAGGGAGCCCGTCTGCGCAGCCGAAAAGAAAAAAAAAATCCGCTTGCTTTTGCATCTGCTGGTGTGGTTATTTGAGTCCTGGGGTACACTCTCCAGAGAAAGGCCTTGGAGGTCTTTTCAAGCAAACTTTATGGAGGCAAGTGTATGGGAGAAACTATTGGAGTCTTCAAATGTGCCTGGTCCAATAGTTATTTTTCCACACAAATCCTATTCGCCTCCCAACCAACAACTGTTTTTGCTTTAGGATTGGGTTTTTGGGTTAGGACTGGTTTGCATACCTTCATCTTAGAAAAGACTATTTTCTTAATTGTTGTAAAATTCTCCTAGGAGGGAAGATTTACAACAATCCTCATTCCTTGGAAGTTTCTGCTCCTAGCCTGGAAGGTCTTGTTCCACTTCTGGCAAATCTCACATGCCTTCAGCTCAAAACAATCCATATGCCAATGCAGCATATTTGGAATGGAATATTTTAATCCCTTATGTGGTGGTGAGAATGGCTTTCTTTCAACTTCAGATTCTTATTTCTCTAAGTCCCAGGTCCAAAATAGTCCTCATTGTTCTAAAAGTGCTAATACAACATTCAGAAATGCATTCTCGGTGCAGGTAACATTGACCATAGCCACAAGAGAGTGGGTCTGCCACTAAGAAATCTGGGTGACCTTATCAGTGCTTTCCTAGGGAAATGCACAGTTCTAAATAGATATCTCAATCCTGTACCCAGCACTGGAGGTGGGGGTGTGCTTACCACCATCCCTCTCCAAAGAACAGTGGATATTTCTTTTTCTTTTATCACTTTATTGACAACCTCTGTATATATAGACAATGTACCATGATCTTAATCCTCTCTCTCATTTTACTCCTCCCAAATCTTCCCTCCACTGAATCTCTTCTAACTAGTCTCTCATCTATTTTGATGTCATCATTTTCTCCTATTATGCAGGTCTTGTAAAAGTAGTGTCAGCCACTGCGATGTCATAAATGCCAGTCAATTTGTGCCTGGAAGATAGTACTGCAAAGCACTCCTCCATTTCTTTTGTCTTTTATATTCTTTCCATCATCCTGAGTCTTGAACGGTGTCATACAGATGTCTCACCTAGTGCTAAGCACTCCACTGTGACTTCTCAGCACTTCGGTGAGCTTTGAGTCTCCCAGGGGGTCACTGCCATCTGAAAAAAGAAGCTTCTCTAACCAAAAGTGAGAGCAGCATTAGTATACTGGCAAAGACAAGTATCTGGCAGGCAGTTTGGTGGACACAATATGATATTTCTTTTTCTTAGAGTCAGAAGGCCAATCGCCCACATCTCTATGCTGGGTAATCATGTGACTGCTTCATTCTCCATTGCCTCCAATACCCAATCCTATGGAATTATAAGGCACTGAAAGATTGAAGAGAGGCTGAGGGAGGGCCAAAAGGCCACAAACTAGGAGTCCGCATGGCTGAAGACAATGGCAAGATTGGCTGTCATCAGACACGTGAGACACTTTGTGTATCTGACTTTACATTGGATACTGGGGACTCACACTCAGATCCTGAGGCTTTATGGGCAAGGATCTTAACTGCCAAGCAATTTCTCTAGCCCCAGGATTTAGAGAATTTTAAATGTGATTGCTAAACATAGAGAAAATGCTATAAACTTAGGAACCAAGACAGCTTCAGGTGTACCTGGAGTGATATATTTAGCACAAACATTAAGTGGCTCATAGTATACACATCTGAGTTTAGATCCTGATATCATAATGAGTAGGACTCTGGTTACTGACCACATGTGAAAAAGCATTTAGTAGAAAGGTGTGGAATGAAGAAAGAAGCAGAGGTCACCATGGCCAGTTAAGCAAAGGAGAGAGGAGACACCATTCGAAGCAGATGGAAGAGTAAGTGCAAGGTCACCGATGTGGTTGGCTACAGTTCAAGTGTGTGGTCCAAAAGCTTGTGGCCTTCAATGTGTGAGTGTTGGAAGTAGGACTCGTGAAAGGCACTGACCACCATGCAGTGGTACGTTCCTAGATTATCTCAAGTCACTCTTGAGATCACATAGGTTGGGCTATATTTTTGCCAATAAGGAATTGGTTATTATTTGATGTAAAACAAGTTGAACCATAATGAGGAAGGGGAATGAAATTAAAGGGCAAGTGTGAAGATACTGCGGAGGAAAATGAGAAGCAAGGGGTCACCATGGACTTATAGGTAGTTATGTGGACCTAAGGAAGCAAGTGGGCTGATGTCCTAAAAAAAAAGAAAAGAAAAGAAAACTTAGGCAATGTGTATCAGAGGCAGACATGAGCTGGGCAGACTTAGAACCAGGCATTGGGGTGAGGAGGAGTTTATGGAAAAGCTTACAGCCATTCTAAGAGGTAAGGGGGCATTTCTAGATGTTGTGAAGTTGAAAAAAATGGAGGGGGGTCACAAGACCACTGAGGGTGTGAATAAAATTACTAGTCTTCTCCCTCTGTTTTTCTCCATTTAAGCATAAGTACTACCTTCCCAGTATACTTCCATTTACTACTCAGCCCTCAGTGCTCAGTGGGGCCTCCATCACTTATGAAACTACAGAGAATGGAAAACACCCCAAGCTTCATGGTCTGCACCATAATTCCAGGATAGATGCCTGGAAGAACATCAATGTGCCCAGAAGGAGGGATGTTAGCCAGTCAGAACACAGTGATGCACTTTTCATGTTTCCAGCCAGTCCTACTACAGAGCTAGGGAAATAATAAATAATGAGCCTCAGAAGGCTTACCCAGAGATCTTAATAAATCAAAGTTAGCTGTTTCAAGACATACCTGTTCAGGCTTGGAGTTAGTTTTGACAGATTATTTGTTTTCTTGAATATAAGATGTGTATTACAAAGTTGGATTGTACAAATCAGCAGAAAATACCTGTGGCTTAGCTCTCAAATTTATGTGGACTCAACTCCTATCCTTATTCTTTGTAAGCAATGTGGTTTGGGGGAAAGCATTTAATGTACTTGTTCTTCAGCATATCGATTTGCAAAGTGGACACAATAATGACCCTCATTCTTAAAGTGGCTCTGCAAGAGAAGGCCCGTACCCTGCTGTGAGGGAAACATGGACTTGTAGAGAGCATTCACTCAGAGATCTGTGTCCAGATGAAAAGGCATGATTTTATAGCAGAAGTGGTATTAGAGCAGATAGGCATCAGGGCCCATATGGGTGTTAAGGATGGAAAGTTTTCTTGGCCATGAGGGAATGGGGAAGGTAGGGAAACAGGATGGTTATCAGGTACAGTGTACATGATGAACTGTTCCTAAGTTCTACAGGATAGCTGCATAACTATAGTCCATAGCAATTAGTTTGCACATTTCAAATTAACAGTGTGGAATTTGTGGACTTCTAACACAAATAAAGGAAAAATGCTTGATGTGATGGATCTGCTGATCACCCTGATCAGATCATCACACATGGCCTACCTGAATTCAAATGTCATAATATGCCCATAAATAACTACAATTATTTTGTGAGAATTAACATTATTAAAAATAAAATAATTTGTTTCTTAATAGTTGTGATGGCTAAATTTTGTTGTCAACTTGACCTTTCAAGTAATCTTGGGTGGGTCTCTGAGGATGTTTACAGGAAGGCAGCCTCTCAGTAGAGGGCAGGATGTAAAGAAGCTGGAAATAAACATCCTTTCCTGTGTGGGCAGTGCAGGAAGGAAATTCCAGAGACTCAGGAAGCCATTAAGTCTAGGATAGAATTGCAAGACCCCACCCTAGGGCTATATAAAGGTGAAAGAATTCTCTCCTTGCCACCCCCCTGCCTTTTCCCTGTTCAGTGTGTATGGTGCTGGTGATGGGTTTTTCTTTCTGCTCAAACCTGTGAATGGAACTTCCCTTCAATCTGTAGTTTCAATAAATACTTTCCTCCCCATAAACTGTGCCAGTGGCATGTAGCTGACTGTGACAATAGTTTATGTAGTCTGTAGGCCTTTGCATAAGCACATGGATAACCATCCTGTTTCCCTACCTTCCAAAACCCGAAAAGAAAAAACAGTGGAAGTGTGCATGATTTCAGTGGGATTGGATTCCCTCTCAAGAGATGGAATGATATTATCCATGCCCATGAGGCTTGGGTATGAATGAGCTGAGGTAGGGTCAAAGAGCTTTGCGTGGTGAGCCAGAGAGTAGAGTTATTTGCCCATTTTCCACTGTGATCACTTTTAGAATTTAAGACATCTTGTAAAAGCACCAGGTGACCTCATCTATGGTGCAGCCCTCACAGTTCCTGCTCTGGAGCCAAGTCAGTGCATTCTGTAAGTGGAGGGTGGGGAAGTCAGTCATTAAGCAGGTGGCTTGCCTGGAAGACAGGAATCCTAAGGATGGACACATAGAGATCATCCATCACTCCTTCTTCCTTAGAGCTTTTCTGTCTAGGTTTCTTGCATGGAGATTCTAGAATTTACATATCGGCACTCACCTAAACAGAACAGAAAAGCATGAAGTTTTCTAATGAGGGAATTGTCTGCCAGGCACTCTTCAGAAATACCATTGAAGCAACTTTTGTTTTTGTCTTTTAAGAGGATGGAAAAAAACAAAACAAAATTCAAATAAAATGACTTGTACTCCATCCACAATAAAACTGTTTTTTTTTAAAATACATGTTCTCTGTCTCAATGACAGACACCTGTGATATCCAACACAACCCAAAGAAGTAGTCCAGAGACACTTAAGATTAAAGCAGACTTAGTAACTTACCCACCATGAGTCAGGGAACTGAGCAGAAGAGGAAAATATCCAGAGACATGGCCCCCATCAACAACAACACACAAGTTGGGGGAGTACTAGGTTACCTCTTGAGCTAATCATATCCCCCTACCCAATGGACTAATCCAGTATACCAACCAAGAAGGGCCCCCAGTGGGTTGGGGGCTGGGAGGAGGGAAATGGGGGTACAATCATAAGATTTGCTCATACAATGTATCTAATTTTCGATAATGAAGATGCTAAAAAAATACATGTTGGGCTGGCTTGTTTTCTGATGAGCTAGGTCTCTGTAAATACTTCTATTGAGAAATTGGTGAAGTTCTCAAGCAACAACTGTGATAAGTATGGTTTTAAGCATTTAATCTTAAAGTTTGAGTATAGAACTGGCATTTTACAAAATTAGCCAGTTTAAGCAAAGTTCTACTTTATCTAGCTTTCAAAGCCAGGGTATTCTGGCATCCTGAGTTTACCAGATAAATCCTGAACTCCAGCTGCAAAGAAAGATA